>APFE030399718.1:0-51206 GCA_000404065.3 Pinus taeda
CTCTCAGGATCAGGGCAGATTTGAAAAACAAAAATGAAATTGCCGCAGTTACCCAAGAGGCCTTCCAAAGCATGCCAAAGGATGAAAATTGGTTTTGGCACTTGAGATTTGGACATCTCAATTTTGGAGGTCTAAACTTGTTAAGCAGAAAATGAATGGTGAAAGGATTGCCATTGATAGAGAAACCGGACAGCTTATGTGAAGGTTGCATTTTGGGAAAACAACATAGAGAAAGTTTTCCATGTAAAAGCATAAGGGCAAAAGCACCCTTAGAGATCATCCACTCAGATTTATGTGGACCGATGCAAGCTCCATCATTAGCAGGCAACCAATATTTTCTAACATTCATTGATGATTTCACCAGAAAGACTTGGGTATATTTTCTAAAGAACAAAAGTGAAGTGTTTGAGAAATTCCGAAATTTCAAGGCACTTGTGGAAAACCAAAGTGGGCTGCACATTAAAGTTTTGAGAACTGATAGAGGAGGTGAGTATATCTCCAAGGAATTCTTAAGATTTTGCAGAGAAAATGGAATTCACAGACAACTCACAGCTAGGTACACCCCACAGCAAAATGGAGTTGCTGAAAGGAAGAACAGGACCATCATGGATATGGCAAGGAGCATGTTGATGGCAAAGCATTTTCCAAATGATTATTGGGCTGAAGCTGTAAATTGTGCAACATATATTTTGAACAGATGTCCTACAAAAGCAGTGATGAATAGAGTGCCAGAAGAAGCATGGAGTGGGAGAAACCAAGGAGTCACCCACATGAGAGTTTTTGGATGTGTGGCCTATGCACACATTCCAGATCAGCTAAGGAGGAAGTTGGACAGCAAAGGGGAGAAATGTATCTTCATTGGATACAGTGAGGAATCCAAAGCCTACAGGTTGTATATCCCATCTACCAAGAAGTTTTTCATCAGCAGAGATATTCAATTCATTGAAGAGGAAGCTTGGGATGGAAGCATAGAGAAAACAGTGAATGTTAAAAACTGTTTGTCTCATGATGAAGATGATGAGGAGGTGGCTAAAATGCATCCCCAAATAGCAGCGCCAACACAAGGACAACAAGGGACACCATTGAGGATAAATGAGAGTGCTTCTCCAAGCACACCACAAGGAGGAAATTCAAGTGCATCTTCAAGCACTTGCACACCAAATGAAAGAGTTAAGAAGTTCAGAAACTTGAGTGACATTTATGAAGAAGGAATGAATTCCTTATTTGCCTTGTATTGTCATGTTGATGATCCTATTCATTTCGAGGATGCAATTAAAGATAAGAAATGGATAGAAGCTATGGATGAGGAGATGAATGCCATAGAGAGAAACAAAACATGGGATTTGGTTGAGCTACCAAAAAGTAAAGAAGTCATTGGAGTGAAATGGGTCTACAAGACCAAGAGCAATGCTGAAGGCAAGATAGAAAGACACAAGGCAAGGCTGGTTGTCAAGGGATACAAGCAGCAGTATGGGAGAGATTATGAGGAAACTTTCACATCAGTTGCAAGAATGGAAACCGTGAGAGCAGTGCTATCCATAGCAGCCTCTAGGCTATGAGAAGAAAGGCCAAGAGCACAAAGTGTGTAGACTGAAGAAAGCTCTTTATGGGCTAAAGCAGGCCCCAAGAGCGTGGTACAGTAGGATAGATTTCTATCTACTAGAAAATGAGTTTGACAAATGTGAGGGAGAACCCACTGTCTACATCAAAGAAAAGGATGGTAAAATTTTGATTGTTGTGTTATATGTTGATGATGTTATTTTTACAGGTAATGATGTTTACCTCATTGAAAATTTCAAATCATTCATGAAAGAAGAATTTGAAATGACTGACATGGGTTTGCTGAGATACTTCTTAGGAATAGAAGTAGATCAAAATGAAAATGGGATTTTTATCTCACAGGCAAAGTATGTAAATGAAGTGTTGGGCAGGTTTAATATGCAAGACAGCAAGGCAGCAGTCAGTCCCACAATAATGAGATTAAAACTCAGCAAAGAGGACAGCAACAAGGATTTTGATCCTAGCTTATACAAGAGTATAGTTGGTAGTCTTATGTATTTAACTGCAACTAGACGTGACATAATGTTTGCTGCTAGTTTAATTTCCAGATTCATGGAGAGGCCAAAGGAAGCACATTGGCAAGCAACAAAAAGAATTTTGAGGTATGTCAAAGGTACTGAAAGGTTTGGCATCTTATATAATGTCTCAGAACATTTAGATTTAATTGGGTACACTGATAGTGATTGGGCTGGAAGTGTAGATGATCGGAAAAGCACTTCCGGTTATGTTTTTCACATGGGTTCAGGAGCCATTTCATGGGCTTCTAAGAAGCCGTCCATTGTAGCATTGTCTACAGTAGAGCCAGAATATGTGGCAGCTATAGCAGCAGCGTGTCAAGCAGTTTGGATGAGAAGAATTTTGAGGAGCTTAGGCCGAGAGTAGGCAAAAACAACAGTGATTTTTTGTGACAATAGCTCAGCTATTGCATTATCAAAGAATTCAGTGTTTCATAAGAGAACGAAACACATCGACACAAGGTTTCACTACATCAGAGAATTGGTGAACAATGGAGAAATCGTTTTACAACATTGCAGCTCTCAGGAACAAGTCGCGGACATTTTAACAAAGCCTTTGGATCAGAAAAGCTTTGAATTTCTGAGGAAGTGTTTGGGTATGATTGAATGCCCAACAGTTGAAATTAAAGGGGAGTGTTGAAATTGTAATTTCAACTGCAGTTCTTATCTTGCGATGCGATGAGATCGCAAATCGCAAATCGCATGCAAGCTTAGTGCCTCCGTTTTGTTCACTTTAATTCTTCAATTGCGATGGTGCGATGCGATCCGATCGCAAATCGCAAATCGCACCAATATAATGGTGTTTCATTTTTCCTCCCGCAAATTATGATTGGGCGATGCGATCAAATTAAAGTCAACAGTTGAAGTAGAAGCCTGCAGCAAATAAATTTGACGTGAAGTAAAAGTTTCTTTACCACCAGTTTTGTCAGTAAAACAGTAGATGTAATTTACTGTGGGTTGGTAAGTTTTGGTGAAGTTTTTAATTTTATTTCAGTGGGAGTAAGGGCACAATTAAAGGTTGGTAAAAGCATTTAATTTTATTGTTTTTTATTTTCACGGGACTATGGCATGTAAAACCATATATATATTCCTGTGTTTATTTTTATTAAGTTAGACAGTGCAAAAAGGAAAAACTCGCCGCAGCGAATGCAAGGAGAATACACACAACAGTGTGAAGTGAATGTAATGTAGTTCTGTGTATGTAATTGAGAAATACGCACAGCAGTGTGAAGCAAAGAGGTAAGAAGAACGCAACAGCGCGTATGAAGATACACAGCAGTGTAAATGAAATGAAATGAAATTGTAATGGGTATGCACAGAAGTGTAGTGAATGTTTTGGTTTTGGAACTGCACTTAAAGCAGTCTCTTGGTGAATCCCTCTGTCAAGAGGAAGACATTTTGTAACAGTTGGTTTATTTTTAATGAATAGAAGTTATTATTTTTGTTGTTGAAACTTTCTCTTCAGCAAGCTGAAATTCTGTCTGCAGCAAGATCCTATGTTAAAGATCCTGTGTTGTAAAACAGAGTATTATCCTCTGTTCAAGTGATATTTTTATTGTTCTGGAATTATCAGAAATTTCTAGCAGAGCACTGTCTTTGTGTGCAGTTTGTTTTGTTTTTTGGATTTTAGCAGAAAAATATCCAACGCGCTCTAGGTTCCTGGATAAATAGCGCATAGATTCGAACCTCGCTTCGTAGATATGCCACATAGCATTTTGAAATCTGCTGGTGGAGATATGCCGCATAGTGGTTATAACAGAGGTTCATGTGTTGAACCCACAAACACTGAAGCACGAAGAAACCCAGTGGACGTTGATTGTGGTCGCAGCTCTCTTATTCCGCAGGCCTATGACACAGCAGGTCGTCACGATACGACCACCTATGGAATAAGAGAGCTCTCACCACATTGAACAGCTGTAGGGTGTCTTCGTTCTTCTGTGTTTTTGGGTTCAATACTCGAACCTCCTTTGTTACCTCTATGTGGCATATCTGAGTTCAAAATGTTATGTATCTACGAAGTGAGGTTATCGTGGAACCTAAGCGTACAAAACCTCTGAAACAGAAAAAAGCTAGAAAAGAGACAACATGGTATATGGAGGCGAAAGGGAAGACATAGATATGCAAGAGTCACAAGAATCCCTGTACCAGAATGGTTAAGAAGAGGGTCCTCAACTAAAGAGGACTACTATAAGGCTATAGCTATATGATGATATATATATAAATATTAAGGACCTAAGTTTCCATCAACGGTTTTCATTTTCCGGGTTTTTGGGATCAAAGATCCATATAAAATGGAGAGGAGTTAGAACAAGGACTAAATACCAGCCTCGCGAGTTAGAGGCTCCACGCTATGGATATGGAGCATTTCATTTAAGAGGGGGCATTGAAAAGAAGTATTTAAATATTTGGGTCCCTAGTTGGAGGTTTAAAGGTTTAACATAGTTGATTGTTGCTATTAGTTGGACATATGAAGTAATGTAAATGATTCTATTTCATGTTATTTAATTAATGATCAAGTAACCAGTTATATTAAAAAAATAATCCGTTAATAGTTTTAATTATAGTTTTTAATTAAAGATTAAGGAACTATTCATATTTTTATTAATAACTTGTTAAGAGTTATAATTATAGTTTAGTTTAGAGTTTTTTTTTTTACTAGATTCAAAGTACTGTTCTTTAATTTAAAAATAAGTGATAATAAAATTTATTGATTTTTAGAAAGTATTATAAAGGTTTTTATTTATTTTATCCACTAATTAATTAATTAATTAGGTTGTTTTATTTTGGAATGGGGTTTTTAAAATTTTAATTTAATTATGGATGATTATTAAGTAGATGACTTTCAATGATATTCTAGAACATATTTTATACTATTCACAAATAAAAGGTTGAGATTTATTTTAAAAGTAATTATTTCATTTTAATTAAATAAATTAATTTAAAAAAACTAATCTCAATATTAATTATGGTTCTATGGGTGCCATAATATAGAATTGAGGCTTTTGTTATCCCATCATAGTTATAAGAAGAATTTCGGTGTAAAGAACATATAGAAAGACCTTTGTCCACTAGTTTTTAACCAACTACTGTGTTCAACACCTAATTTTTGACTTAAGGCGGAGGTCAAATTTTCATGAATTAATTAATATGATTATTATTCTTATAATTCTACTCTTATTATTATTTATTATTTTATATATAGAACCAAGATAAATTAGGTAAAAATAAGTTAATGGTTAGTTTTTTAATAATTCGTTTATCTTATTTAATTAATTAATTATTGCCGCGCCACACACACACATAAATAATAATTAAAATAATAAAATTAAGATTAAAATAAATCATGCAAACTCTTAAGTGTTAATGTATAGTTAATGTTAATTATTTGTCTATTAAATTATTTATTAAATATATTTAGATTGTTAATATATTTTTTTCTTTTATTTATACATAAAATAATAATGGTTGTTTAATTTAAAAATCATTCTTTTATTATTTAAATATAAAATATATAAAATATTTAAATAATAGTAGTCATAAGACAAAAGCTAGGTATATACCAAACTTAACGGTTACTTTAAAAAAATAATTTAATGTTAAAAATTATTATTAATACTATATATATATTATAGTTAAAATAATAAATTTGGTTGTAAAAACTAAATACTTTTAATGGTTGGCTTAAAAAGGTATCTAATGGTAAGCTAAAAAAAAGAAAAAATAAATAAATAAAAATATATTAGCTAAGATTATACTTAATAATATCAATTAGGAAAAGAAAAATAGAAAACCAAACGTGAAAACTCAACTAGAATCAAAAAGAAGGAGAAGGACCCAAAGATCAAGGAGGAAAAGGAAGAAAGGAGGCGGGGGAGGGGAAGAAACACTAAGATGAAAAGGTAGGGATCCAACATCTACTCATCTTCCACCCGTCATCTCTGTTGACATTGTTGGGCCTTCTTTCAATTTCAATAGCTTCCCTGAATTTACGATAATGGAACTTAGCAACTTTGGCAACGACCTTGGCCTCCTCTATGCAGACATGATGATTAGTCTTATCCTCCTCTATGCAGACATGATGATTAGTCTTATCCACCTGCTCTGTTAATGCTGAAGACTTGGTTCTCCCATGTCTTAGGTCAGCTGCATGTTTGCTAATTCTCTAATGGATGGAGCGGCCTTTCCCGGATATAGGGAGTCCCAGAAGAACACAGGATAAAATAAACACCCTTCATGTCCTTAGGTTTAACGTGATCTTTTAGTGATCTGAGGGAATTACGAATGGTGCTGAGGGTCCTGAAGGTTGAGGTAATATCAAACCTCCTAATCAAACCTCCTAAGGATCTGACCAATCTTGTCCGTGGTTCCTTGGACATAGGGAAGATGGACACCTTGTCTACGCTCCTTGGGTTCTTTCTTAATTAATGCATTTTAATTGTAATTGTGCCCCTTATATCTTTTTAATTAAATATATTTTTTTTCAAAAAAATGTCATGCAAACAAGAGTTATGGTTTCTTGTACATGTGGCATTACTAATCCATGACATTGACCTATGGTATTGTAACAAATCCCTATTCGCAAATTAACGGTTTACATGGTAAAGTGTTGGTGAATCCCCATGGTTAAGAATAATAATAATTTCAAATTGAGTTGTTTGTAGTTAGACATTTTTGAAGCTTTTCTAGTGGGTTTTTCTTGTGTAATTTCTCTAAAATCCCACACTAATTTATTGAACTCACAAGCTTGATGGGTAATCTTTGCACATTCAAGAAACCACTTTAAATAACACAAATCAAGATTTCAGGTCACATTTTTCTCATGGATTCCACCACGTGAAAATCCAAAAAATCCCTCTAAAGACAAGTCCATTTAAAATAAAATTATGATTTAGTTAATGTTTATAGTTGTTTTTATATTTAACAACGTAGAATTTATCATGAGATAAATGTTTTCATGTTTATCAAAGTCTACCAACATGCCTAAGATTTTTGAAAATGTGAAATACTTAAGATTTGCAAATTACATTTTAGTACTTATGATTGAAGAATAATTAATATATTTTATTCATAAGGTACAACAAATTATAATTATAGCTATTTCTATTTATAAATTATAAAATAATTTTAACCCAACCTTAACTACCATACAAGTTAGCTTAACTGCTCAAGTTCCTATTGCTCACTACCTCGATTTGGATGTCACGGTCAATTCTCTGCCATACCCTCATGGTTAGGCTTTGCTAATTTAGCACTTGTCTTGGGATGTCATCCAATGTGCCTAGATTTTAGAGGGAGGAAAATAAAACTAAAAAAATTACTTTATTTTAGCAATGAAAAACATCAAAATCAAATTAAATTGATAAAGTTTAATTAAAGATAAATTATTGATAGTAAAAGTAATAATAATAATATTTTCCATTAATAGAATAATAAAATAATACTTAACAATTATCAAGGTAGAATTTGAGGAATATATATTTAGTCTTTCTTAATAGCTTATTCATGGGTTAGATAGGTGTATATAGAGTTAAATTTTGTCAACTTATTAGTGTGAGTGTTGAATTTAGGAGGAGATGAAAAACTAGGAATTTGAGTCTCGAAATAGAGGGTTAAATGTTTAATGTTAAAATTTAGGTTCAACTTGTTATGGAAATTATTAATAGTTTCAATGCAACATACTCCCTTCCTTTACCACTATTTAATTCATTAGGGAAGTTTGGGGGTTATTTGAGAATTCTTCATTTTCACAATCATCTCTCAAATATGTTGTTATGACTATTTTTTCACTAACTTCCTCTGCACATCCACACTCCATACACAGTAAAACAAAATCCACCTCCCCCCACTGGTCCTTTACACGTCCATTCTCTGGATTCTACATAATGAAAGCCACCTCCACATAGCATTGTAGTGTCAGTTTGTTAGAGAAATCACTAATGAAATTCTCCCACCCCTTGCTTATCTAAATGACATTGTTTGGTGTGATGTGCCATGGAGAATTTCAATATTTTACAATATTTAGTAATGACTAATAATTTCATTGAATAAAAGTAATAGACAAGGCAATGATGTCTGAGTAATTTTACCACACTCCTGTAATTTTCTTATTAATTTTATCAAAGTGAAATATTTAATTAATTAGCTTTACCAAAATGTGTTTCTTTGGCTCTAAAAGATATAACATCTTAGTGTTGAGTGAATTTAATAGTTTCAAGAGCCTCATTCTAAATGCGGGGTGTAAAAGAAGCTTTCTTCACACATTGAAAGCTTTCAATTAAAGCTCCACACAATACTAAAGCTCTTTGTCTCGTCATTGTTAGATGAGTCTTTTAATTTACCAAGTGTCTCAACAATCTTCTCTTAAGTGTGAGAGATGTGCAATCCAAACATCAACATTGAATAAATAATATTGTAGGGTTATATTAATGAGTTCTATATCAATATGTGTATCCCCATAGCATATTAATTGATCTACTCAAAATCAATATGTGTTTCCCTATGAATATGATGGTCCAATATTTATGTATGTCTCTTCATAAGAATTCGGCCTTTCGAGATATTTGTATGCTCAAAATAGATATATATGTAATTTCTTTTATGTTAAAAGGAGATAAGAAATTTATGATTCCTAGTATCAAGGACGTTTACTGTTCTTGAGTGCGAAGAAGTGTGAATAAATCACCATTCTTCATATTTTCACGCTGGTTGAACATATCCATCAAACCATCGGATAGCTTCCATGAGGTCGAATAAAAACATTGTTGGCCCATATCTATATAATTCAAAGCTCAAAAGCCCCATAATATTCATAACACTTCTAATCATTCGTTGAAATTCCAAAGAATTAACTTGTGGAATTAGTGTTAAATGGGCAACCTTGCATGAGTCAAAGGATTTGCATTTTGTAAATCTTTGTTTGCAGAAATAGATGGTGTTTAGTGCTTCCATTTGGAGAAAATCCGAACGAAGAATTGAAATTGGAGCTCATTTCAACATCACAAGAGGAGGAGGTTGACATCTATGTTGAACCCATAAGATTTTCATTCTGATATATATTAATGACTTTGGTCAAAATTGAATTTTGGAACGCATATAATCTTAACTAGTCCCCCATATTGTGGAAAGTGACATCAATGAGGATTCCTCACACACGTAGGCATTGAGGTTGTGTTAGTGCAATCATATCTAGTTGGCACCAAACATTTTCAACCAACAATGAACTTGGAATAAGTGATTCATTCAATTTCCATTTCGTTTTACTCCTAGCATAAAATGACAATTAAAGTATACTCCATGTCTATTTGCAAATGTCTTGGGTGGATACAAATTCACATTTATTTCTTGCAGACTTGTTGAATGCTCATACAACACTTTCGCAATTATACAAGTGCCCTTCACACTCCCATAAATGAATGGTTTTTGGGAATTAATTTTGACATGTGTTTCTTTTGGTTTCAATGTCATGTTACATAGATTTGGAATTTTTTCAACCCATTACATTGGCAAAGTTTCGTTTTCCTCATACTTATTCAATTTCCTAGATATTTTGAAATCTCTAATAGATATAAGGATGATGGTAATTCACAAACTTCTTTACACTTCCAAAAATATCTGAGAATTATAAAAGGTGTAAATGTATCCTAGATATTTAATAGACATGAGAAAATTTAATAGTTAAAATTGAAATAACTACATCGTCTGCATGTAATTCATAGATGTATCGCTATGTGAATTCATGTCTCTCACTCTCCTAGTTGTATGGGTCTTTTCACTCTCTCTCTCTATAGTAGGAGAAACATTTGTAGAGAAGGAAATTTATATGAAGTTAATGAAATCATGTCCAAAGTACAAAGGAATGTTCTTTCGTTGTGGAGAGGAAGCTTCCTATACACCTCCACACAACATAGCCATACAACTTTCCTTCCAAATGGCTTTGATTTATCTATTATGTTACCTATGCCTTATCTAACATACAGCATGGATGAACGTAGAATTTTGCATTGATCTGCCTACACTATTATTTCAAATATGGTTTCAATAATTTATTGGGTTAAAGATAGTTTCACATCTTTTGAGCCGAAGCAAACCAAATGGAGAAAACTATAGAGAAATTGGCCAATCAGAGGAAATTCAAAAAGATAAGTCGATGAATTTATTTTAAATGATAAAATCACACACATATGGTTTCTTTGATAATTTTCACTTGTTATAATTAAATTGGATTTGGATTATACTTTAGACTCTCATTATCATTTTTATGTTTTCACACTAAAACGTTTTATTTGACTATTTAATTTTATATGAAAAAAACTACAAGATTTGTCTCTTAATCATTTTGTTAATCAAGGTCAATTTGATTTTGTAATATTAAAAAATAAATTCCAACCACGATGTTGCGTAACAACATAGATAATTGAAAACCCTCTGTATTAACTTTCAAAAGTGAATGAAGAAATTATACCTATACTATAGATACTTTAATAGGTTTTGGTTTTAAATGAGGAAGGAAGGTTTTGAGTTTGCTCGTTGCTACTACTTATTATTCATGTAGGAATAATATTACAATGTCAACAGCTTACACCACTAGATATGGTCTCCACGCCTAGCTGTAGTTATTGAATAGGAAATGGTGTTTATAGAGGAGAAGATCTAAGTGTGTGGTCTTATTTGGAGAAAATTAAGACAATGTGTAACACCCCCACCCTACATTTACCCAATTTCACTAGTCTCTGATGGTAAACATGAGATGAAGAGTTACAGTGACATGAACCAACATCCAATCTTCACTTATGGAAGTGGGGCTTACTCTTATAACTCACAAACATCCATCAAGGCTTACAAGACACTTAGGGTCCAAGAAACCACCAAAGGTGACCAAACCCCAAGTTGAAGCTACTTTTTTCTGACTTCACCCCCAATAACATGCACAAGCCTACAAGGGAGCAGTTATAGGGCTCTAACCACATGCATGACACTTCCTTCATGCGGTTATAGCCGAAAACTTCTAGTTAAGATGGTGTTGTCTCGAAATATAATGATAATTCCAGGCCAGCCTCCAGACCACTGCCAACAACTTCCTTTAACTTTTGTGGATGATAAATGAATTAAAAACGATGCTAATAACTTAAAAATTGAATAAGGATTTGCTAAAAATAGGTTGAACCATCATATTTCTTCCATCAAACATATGGTGAACATATAAACTACAGGTCGAATGTATATATGATGATATGACTCTCAAATTTATGTGAAAATTAAAAAAAAGGTATAATGACCTATCATAATAGTTGCAATAATACTTGTTATCCCATGTATTCATTAACCATCAAATACTTATCAAATATTGAATAAGGCATAGCTAGAGCACATTGCCCATCCATGATTATAACCAACATATAATGAGATTATTAAGTAGGATAACACAATCATCATAAATAAAAGTATAAGTGCTCATAAATTATAATAGTTAACAACTCTTATTAAATGATGCAAAATCTAAGCAAGACATGGAATTCCACAAACCACTTGATCATAGATTGTGATGAAATGAATCTTTCTTTCAGCAAATCACCCTCATTCCATATTCCAAGAATGAATGTGTAATCTCAAGACATAAACAACAAAGGCTTATCACAGATTAAACCACCTCCACTCTTATGCTATTGTGATCTATCCAAAACTAGTCAAGATGTCACAAATCCCAAAACAAGCTTGGATGCCTCAGAGTTTCTTCACCATTACCTTGAGGAATTTTCTTGTCTCTACCCATATGTTGAGGGCTTCGTGGAGATTAAACCTCCTTCACCCCTAACCCTTTGGAATTTTCCTACGACCATATCACATACTTCCAAAAACTTCCAACAATCGAAACATCAAGAAAAAAATAATCCCATTACACCATGGTTATCCATAAATGGCAAGGAAAGGCTTAAACCAATGTCAAATCTGACAAAAACCATGCCAATGATAGCAAAATACCCAAATACACAAATGCATGTACAAGACATGTGATTTGTTACATGAAAAATCCTCTTGTTGATGTTTCTTAATCCACCCTTCCTTGTTTGTCCTTTTCTTTCCTTGTCCTTATTTTTCTTTCCTTTCTCCAATTCTAGAGTGCTCCAAAAATTCTCTATGTGTGCAAAAGTATGAGAGAATAGAGATAGCTCGAAAAAAGAACTGATAAAAGTTGCGACCTAATCCTTAGAAGCCTTTTTATCATTGGGGCCTCTATTTTCAAAGCTTTCCTGTAGTTTCCTTCAATTTTCCTCTCAAGAAAATATGTGACCCTTTATCTCCCTTTTCTCCTATTTTCTTTTATTTTCATAAATAAATTCCAATTAACATCTCTTTTCCCTTTCCAATGCCTTTTTCAATTTACTTCACCATAATAAATAGAAATTGACACCCACTAGGATGTTTATACCCAAAATTTAACTTGGAGTATGTGTCCCATGAACTTGGTCTTATTTTTCCTTTATTAACTTTGTTACATGAAATTTTAACATGGGGCTCCTACAAAACCCTCACCCTTGGGGGAACACCATTGTCAATGTTCTATGACACCTATGACCAACAAATTGTAGAGAACCAAAAAATACTACGTATGGAGCTTTATAACATAGCTCAATGCAATATTCACAATAAAAACGTCTCCAAACCATGGCCAACATGATAATTATTACAATCATACCACTTACTGGAGCTTTATAACACCACTCATTATGGTGTTTACAATAAAAATCATACATAGATATGTACATATACCAAAAATTGTTTTCCTCAACTCGAGAACAATGAAGGATATAAAGCTCTCATCTAATCAGTCATCTCCCATCTATCTTGATAGCGCCTAAAGTGCTTTCGCTACACTCTAACTTTCTCGATTTCTCAGTTCCAGAGCATGAGATGCTTCCACTATAATGTGCACTAAGCTTCTAGCTATATTTTTCCTTCTAGTCCCACCTACAATATAGACGAGTAAATTACATGGTCAACATTCTTCACGTATCTTTTAAGCAATGAACAATGGAAAACATCATGGACTTTCAATGTTAGTGATAGTGCAAGTTTTGTAGGCCATTGGTCCAATTCTCTGAAGGATCTCAAAAGGCCTGCAATACTGAGATGCCAACTTCCAACATGACCCAATCCTCAAGGATCTCTTCTTGCACTTGGTGCATAAGTACACATGCTCCCTAACCTGAAACTTATTAAATTCTATGTATTGATTTTGACAACTCTTTTTCCTATCCTGTGTTTCCTTTAGATTCTTCTTGATAAGTTTCATTTCCTATTCCATCTCTATGAACATGTCTAGTCCAATCAACACCCTATTCATTTTATCACTCTAGCTGATTGGATATTACATCTCCTTCCAAAAATAGCCTCAAATGGACTCATCCTCAATGATTCATGATATCCAGGTTTTTATTCAAACTATACCACTAGGAGATACCCTTCCCACTTCCTCTACCATTGTATAACATACATCCTCAACATATCCTATAGAATATTATTGACCCTCTCTATGTGCCCATTTATTTACGGATGATGGATTGTAATAAAATCTAAATATACCCCTAGACCTGCAAAAAACTACTTCCAAATACTAGGAGTGAACTCGACATCTACGTCAGATACAATCTTCTTGGGAACATCGTGCAATATCACTATCTCCCTGGTGAAGACTTGAGCTACCTCAGTAGCTCAATTAGTAGACTTCACTACAATGAAGTGAGCCACCTTTGTTAACCTTTCAAAAACAACCACGGTGGAATCATGTTTTCTAGATGTCTGTCGTAAACCTATGACTAAATTCATGGAAATTAACTCCCATTTACACTCCAAAATTGAAACCGGTTATAATAAAACACCTGGATTCTTGCACTCTAGTTTTACCTATTGACAATCCAAACACCTTGTGATGAAATGAATGACCTCTTTCTTTTGATTCAACCAATCGTAGAACTTCTTCCCACTGTCAAAGTATTTTGATATCTCAGGTGACTTGAATATGACTTTACATGAAATTCATTCAACATAAACATTTTTATCTCATTGTTGCCTAGTGCATAGATCCTATCCTAAAATATCACCAAACCATATGCCATAAGATGGTAATCGAAAACTTTATGACCTATACCCTATTTTTGTAACCTATACCTAAGTTATTGGTACCTTGTTATAGCTCCAAATCTCACTCTTATGGTTTATGATGCTGCACTCATGGACTAGGGCAACCCCTCCTTCCAGACATGGTCCAAAATTTAAAAAACAATGCTTTATCTCTTATACACGGCATTTCCATGAATTAAATGCATGTATACGTGGGTAGGTATATACCCAACCCGCTTATATGTATCAAAACACTTAAAAAAATATAAAACTCCTTAATTTTGGGCGGAGATCGGGGGTTTTACATGCTGGTCACTTGTTAGTGCCCGTGGCCCAACTGTTCCCAACAAACTCCCAACTAAAAAACTACTTTGGGAGAGGTATAAAAAGACCTCAAGGGGAAGGCCTAAGGGAGGAGAGAAGAGAGAGAAGGGTTATTATACTGAGAATTTTACCCTGACGAGGTGTGAAGACCCTTGTGCCTTCTGCACTTCCCCCATTTGTAAAGGAAACCCTTGTTTGCTTGTGTGTTGATGTTCATCCACTACTTATGACATCATGGAGTAAGTCATGGACGGAGTTTGCTAAAGGCTTGAGGTTGAACGGATCCGGAAGGAAGCTTTGCTCAGAGCCTGCGAACGGTGACTCAGGTGAAATTATCCCTTTTATGAATTTTATTTGTCTATAATAAAGGAAACACGTCATGGTTCCTGGTATAAAACTTCTTTATGTTTATGATATTCATGTTGGAATTCATATGTGAATGGTTGTTTAAAGTTCATAACTAACTACCTTTCTTTGTAACATGAAGACGGTTTCTTTATAATTTGTTGTCCATATACTGTTGTGTTCTTTCGAATTGGTTGTTTTGCAGGACAAAGGAGCAAAAGGAACTTGAAGAAGGGTTTGGACCCCCTCTTACCATATAATTTTCTTATATTAGCATAATGGTTGTGTGAATGTGTGTTTCTCTATATAGACAACTTTTAGTCTGCTAGGGTTTCAACCCAAAAGCCCTAGGGGAACATTTCCCTCAACAGAATTAGTGACTCCACTGGGGACAACACTCTTGTTGTTCCTACTTTGGGTGATTTCAAGCCAATCAGGGCTCAATTCCCTCTTTGCTTGCTGTTGTTGTCTCGTCTGTTCTTGAATTTTATGTTTTGCTAGTTTCTTCAGTTTGTTTTTTATTTTTCTTGAAATCTTTTATATACGCTACTTTTCTTAGTTACAAAAGCGTATATACGCATGTTTCCTGAAGTTAACCCGCGTATATGCAGGTTTCTTGCAATTTTTAAGATTTGTAAATCTCTTTGTCTCTGAAGATCTGTCTCGTGGTTTGATTCAGTGTGAAATAGTCATTTTCCAGTATTAGTTGTTTGTTTTACAGCAAGCATCTTGTTCCAAATTCTCTCTGATGGTAAGGGGTATTGGTCTTGTTTTTGTTGTTGCAAGCGTCACCGTTTTTTGCAAAAGCTTCTCTGATACATCAAGGCAGAAAGATTGGTCCCAATCTTTGTGTTAAATCTTTATTTTGGTGACTTTTTGTTTGCTTGACAAAACCGCTTCTTGTGACCATCCACTTCTTTGTTCCATGAAATTTGTTGAGTGATACTTTCTTGAAATTTGTCTTTTTAATCCTTTTGGTCTTTTTTGCCAAGGCTTTCATTGTTGCATTTGATTGTTAAGAGCATATTTAAACACATTTATGTTTGTTGAGTTTTCATCCATTGTGTGGTGTCAACTTGCAAAAGTGTTTGTTGCCTATTCTTCAATCACAAAGTTTCAGTCTTGTTGAGCGCATTTTTGAAAAGACTCTTTTGTTGTTGCTTTGAAGAAAACTTTTTGAAAAACTTCATTTTGCTTTCTTGAACTTGGTTTTCATTTGGTTTCCTTTTAGTGAATGAAAGTGCTTTATGTTTGTCTTGAAACTTGTTTTTAGTGTTTAGACAAAATGAATGGTAGCATCTCATATTCCATCTAGACATTTTAAGTGGAAAATTAAAAATTGATAAGCAAGCAACTTTCATTTCTTGTTTTTAGAGTTGTTTTGAATCTTGCATCAGCATATATTTGTTGCATTAGGATAGATTTGCATATATTTTTAGGCATACATAGCTTTGTTAGATTTTGTGAGTGTGAAGCATGAATTAAAGAAAAGAAAAGAAAAATTTGTTTTATTAGAAGTTCCTTTGAACCCTGTAGAAATTGATCTTCATCGAAAAACAAAAACAAGTGCATGTGCATGTAGTTAGTTTTTTATTAATTTCTTTTGCGTCAAAAACAACACTAGTTTCACTTCCAGTATCCTGTGACTTAAAGAACAACCTATTTTAAAATCAAGCGCTAACCAAAAATCACTAATTTTTTTTTTAAGTTAGATACACCAACAAGTTTTAGGATTTTAGGGCCTTGGATTAGGTGAGTGGAGAGTTAACACTCCAAAGCCATTTGGACATCAAACATAGGAGTCTGAATAGCGAGTGAAAATCCAATAGCGTTAAGAAGACCAGGAAAGCTCCAGATCTGGGAGTTAAGCACGAGGGTCTGTGAAGATAGGGAAGAGAGATACCCCCTCTCCTACTTGTCCGAACTTACCTCACGACTGTTTTGCCTCGCGTTTGCGATGAGTTGGTATCCATAGTTGCTACTCCTAGGGATCTACATAGGTGGCTAGAGAGGGGAATCCCGTGGCACCTGAGGTCGACGTTACATCACTCTCGATACTACTACTGGAGGGAACCCTTGGGAATCTTGTGGGCTTGCACTGGCACAGGCTGTTGTTAGGAGGTCAGCGTAACTTCCTCTATTACCTTCGCCGATAGGACTAGGCCCTCATCATCGCAGACTATCTTCGGAAGGGCCCTTAATTCACTTTCTCGTATTTTGGTGTCTGGTCCTAATCACCTGGAGTGGAAATACTTGGAAGTTGTTTGACTGGCTGTTATCTTTAGGGACTTTATAGTGTGTTCTCTGTGCTCTTAGTTGGCCTAGCTTTCAATATTTTGAGTCTTTAGTTACATCTTAACAAGAAATTCAAAGTGGATCACTGATCACCTAGATGGTCTCGAAGACTTTGTGGTCTTTCACCACCAAGTTTAGAGCCTTCTCCTAGAAGGTGCAGAGGTAGTACTACTGGTGGGTTTCGTCCCACAACAGTTCATGCATCGGGGATTGATCCTCCTCTCGAGGGCATTAGTATTCAAGCAAGGCCTGGCACTTCCGTGGAACAAGAGAGGAACACTTCAGTTCTTTCTCGAGTTCGCTTACAAGCGGAGAATAACATAGAGGTAGAAGAACTCTCTGAGTCATTAGTGGCTCCGAATTCTCCCCTACCGTCTAGTCATCCAGACGTATTACAATACGTTGGGACTTCGATGCATAGACTGTCAAGTGCAGGTTACACTACGCGCTTACCATCGATGACCATTACTAGAAGCATGGCTTCTACTACAAGTGCTACAACTATGCAGACTCCAACATCGGTACAAGGGGGAGGAATGATTTCCATTTCCTTTGCTTCTTTGTTTGCAGATTTTGCTAGCACATCTTTAGTTGGGTCTACCTCCATCCAGTCCATCAGTGGAAATTCCCAAACCAATGCTTTTGGTACTGGATTCTTCCCATTTGGCACCCATTCACAGGGTATTCCTTTAGTTCCGTTTGGTTCCGCCAAATCCATGATGAGTGGATCGGCTTCATTCCAGGGTTTTCCTCTCGGAAATGGTCATATACCACATTCTAAACTGGCGATAGGATCCATGCATTTTTCTTCTATAGGACAAAGCAGCAATCCTTTCCAACATTGGACTAACCCTGGGGTTAGTGCTGCAGGAACTGGGAATCCATTTTTTGGCCAACAAGGGAATAGTTCGTACGCCATAGTTAGTTCGTTTCAAATTATTCCTCCCTTAGCTTCGGCTTGGAATCCGTATCAGGGGTTGTCAACTCCTTATAATACTCTAGGAGGAAACTTTGCTGGTTATGGAGGTTTTGTAGCCGGAGTTGGTCAAACTCTAAATTTTGCTGGATCACAAGGCTTGCCTTTTGGTTCAGCCGGTTCTGCTAGTTACTTCAGGAAGCCTAGTGCCTTTCAAAATCTAGGTCAAGCTTTTGAGAACTTTAGGAGTTCCGCCGAGTCTGGCTGGAATCCCCAAGGTCCTCCTAGGCTTCCGTTTCTGGCAACATTGAACTTGGCAGATCTCACTAAGGTAACAAATGATCCAATCAAGTATAGTTTGGCCTGGCCTCCGGTCCCAACCAAACACCCTTCAAACATTCCAAAATTCGAAGGGAAGAGCGGTGAGGACCCAGGCAACCATGTAACCACATTCCATTTGTGGTGCTCATCTAACTCCCTCATCGATGACTCGATTAGGCTGAGAATTTTTCAATGCAACTTGACTGGTAATGCGGCCAAATGGTATATATAGTTGCCAGGGGGCAGCTTTATATCTTTCGGTGACTTAGCCAATATTTTCTTAAATCATTTTCAGTTGCCTCTCCATTATGATGTTGGAACTAAACTACTGGCCACTTTTCGTCAGGATAAGGCAACTCACATTTCTGACCATATTCAGGAATGGAGACGGAGAAAGAGGCTCATTAAAGCCGAAATCCCTCCAGAGTACCATCTCGAATGGTTTTCGAAATCTTTACAACCTGAGATCTCCAAGGATGCCTCCATGTCTGGAGTCTATTCTGAGGAGCAAGCCATTTTTAGGGCCCAACAATTAGAATTGATCTACTCTCAATCCGGGATCGTACAAAAATACTTGCTAGATGCTCCTGGGTCCAAGGTTGACATAGCTAAGTCGAAGCCAGGTCCCCACGTGGATGGTATTGCTGGGTCGGTACACACGAATGCAGTGAAATTTTTTGAACCAATTGCAGCAATTGTCTTTACGAACTGCTTCTAACAACCAAGTCACATCTTCTAACACTCCGACTTCCCAAACCTCTTCAATTAATGTTGTCCAATCTAATAACCCCTAAGGAAATCAAAATTCCAACAGGAAAAATAAAGGACGATATAAGAAAAAGAAACCAGGATGGGAAGGCTAATGCAAATAAGTCCAGCAATAATGCTGGTGGTGGTAGAAATGAGTCTAAAAAGAAAGTTAAGTTTCCATGCAATTTGTGCAATGGAGAACATTTAACTCATCTTTGCCCTAAGATTGAAGATGCTGAGTGCTTGTTAGGGCAGCAAGGAACTTCTAGTTCTCAAGCTGTGTTAACCAACCCTTTTCCCCAAGGGCAACAACTTCTTGCTGGCGCGAGTTCAAACCCTAGAACCTCCGCAGGGGGCAACTAGGAAGGGGAAAAATCATCGAATGTTTTCACGGTGGGTTCTAACGTCCATGTGGCTAGTCAGTCACATGATTATGGTGAAGCCGAAACTTCCAAGGAGAAGACTGTTCCCAGAAATATCGACCTTCATATTGAGCGACCCCCTGTTGAGACTATACCACGGATACTGAAAGGTTTCGCTAAACGTGCGATTATTAATCCTAATGCTAGGGCCACCCCGAATTACTCCATTGTTGAGGATTTGGCTTAGAGTTCGTGCGCCATGTCCGCTTCAGAGGTTCTCAAGTTGTGTCCGGCTCAGTGAAGTGCTTTACTTTCCGCGATTGGGGCAGTCGATCCAACTAACTCTTTAGTGCTCACTTTCGACATGTTAAATGTCAAAAAGCAACTCCCTCATCATATGGATTTCCAAATAAAGTCTACATACTGGAAAATTAACATTTTTCATACCGTTATTGATGAAGGAGCTTCCACATGTGTCATGTCGATGTCATGTTGGAAGGCTATTGGATCGCCTTCGGATATTCCTTCACCTACTGTCTTGACTGCATTCGATGGTCATTCTCATAAGCTGCATGGAATTATCCTGGCATTTCCTATATGTGTTGGGGGCAAGGTCGTTAATACTGAAGTAGAAGTCGTAGATGCTACCCTAGACTATAATTCCTCTTAGGAAGGAACTGGTTATATGAAATGGACATCGTTTTTTCAACTCTATTTCGTGTCATTTGCTTTCTTCACAAGGGAAAAATCGTTAAGGTTGATCAATTGGATTATTGTCCAGTCGATCCTCAAGCAAGCTCTGACTCTGCTGTTCCTTTAGTGGATAACCCTCATCCGCCGATTGATAATTTAGGAGTAGGGATGTATTCCTCATTGATGGGTACCTTTGATATTCCCTCTCCGTTTGCTAAAATCAATGTTGTTTCATCATCTAAGGAGTCTCCTCGAGAAGAGTTCTTCCGAACTCGTTATTTTTCAGACCCTTCGACCTTGCCTTCACCTACAACCACATTAGTTGAAGGACAAATGAATGGAATGGCATTCCTTATATCTGTAGCTGAGCTTAGATATCAGTCAATCGTCAACTCTGTAGGAGACCATTCTACTCCTTTTTCGGAAGAGGAGTTAGATGGCGATGTGGCCCCGGCTTGTAGTCTTGATTCTACCTCTACCTTGGACTGCTTAGATTCAGTTTTACCTTCTGAAGAAGCAATCCTTGAAGCAATTATGGGTATAGATCGACCTTTGGAAGATTTATACCATCGTTCATACTTTCTTGCTCCATTGCAGGAGATAGAATCTAGATTCTCTGAGCTCTGTACTAGTGATGTTTGTACGGTGTCAAATCCTTTGGCACCAGCACACATTCGTGCCAAAGGTAATATGTCGGTGATTTGAAAAACAATACCTATAAACATCTCTAGGGACCCTAACATGATCGAGAATCTCCTCATCGGAATTGAGTGTTCCCCTGCAAAAATTCAAATTTATACTGACCTGTTCAAGGACTTTCGAGTTGTACTTTCTTGGTCTTATGAAGAAATTCCTGGCATTGACCCATCTATAGTTCAACATGAGATGAAGACATATGACAACGCCAAACCAGTTCGTCAAAGGCTTCGGCCGGTTAACCGTAGGAAAGTAGCAGCTATCAAAGCTGAAGTGGAGAAGTTGCAAAAGGCGGGCTTCATATACCCTGTTCCTCTTATTGATTGGGTTTCAAATCCAGTCCCTGTGGATAAAAAGAAAGGAACAATCCGAGTATGCATCAATTTTAGGGACTTAAACAAGGCTTGTCTGAAAGATAATTACCCCACGCCATTCATTGATCAGATTATCGACGAGTGTGCGGGTAATGATATTTTTTCCTTCATGGATGGTTTCTCTAGTTATAATCAAATTTCTATCCGTCCTGAAGATCAACATAAGACAACCTTTATATGTCCGAGGGGTACCTTTTCATATAGAAAGATGCCTTTTGGTCTTAATAATGTTGGAGCCACTTTTCAGTGGGCCATGTCATATTCTTTCCACGACATCGAACATGTCATCAAAGCATACTTGGATGATCTCGTTGTTCATTCTCGAAAGAGAATTGATCACCCTAGTCATCTTCGAATGGTTTTCGAGTGATGTCATTTTTATAGAATCCGGTTGAATCCCAACAAGTGTGTTTTTGTGCTTACGTCCAGTCAGTTGTTAGGGTTCATTGTGCCAAATGAAGGGATTTGGGTTGATCCCTTCAAGGTTGAGGCAATAGTTCAGTTACCTCCCCCGTCCTCAATTCGACAACTTCAAAGTCTTCAAGGGAAGGTTAATTTATTAAGACGGTTTATAGCGAAATATGCCGAGATCACTAAAGGGTTCATGTGTTTGCTACGGAAAGGAGTTCCATTTGTTTGGGATGACTTTGTGCAATGATCGTTTGATGCTTTGAAAAAGGCACTAGTCTCCGCCCCGCTTTTGAGTCCACCAGATTATGGGAGAAACTTCCTTTTATATCTCGTTACAGCAGAATCAACCATTGGTATGGTTCTCGTTGAGGAGGACGATGCTTTCATTGAGCATGTGATTTATTATTTGAGCTGACGCTTAATAGGTCTTGAACTTTGCTATTCTCCGGTTGAGAAGTTGGCCTTAGCAGCTGTCCATGCTGTCCATCGGCTCTGTCATTATATCCTGCTGCGCAAAACTTTTGTCTTAACGACGGTCAATCCATTTCAATTTGTCCTCAGTAGGTAAGTGATTGGGGGAAAATATAATAGATGGATAGTCATCTTGCAAGAATTTGATCTCGAGTTCTTGTCTGCCAAGTCTAAGAAATCCATGGTTTTCGCTGAGCTAAGTTCTGAGCTGCCTTGTGGAGAGGATACTATTTATGAGGAAAGTTTTCCTAACGAACATTTATTCCTCATCTTTTCACTCGACCCTTGGTATGGATATATCATTGCCTATCTCCAGACTTTGAAGTTTCCCTCTACTTTCTCCAAGGATGAACATAAAAAATTATGTCACCTGGCTAAAAATTATGTTATCATTGGTGATACCTTATACCGTAGATGGGTTGATTCAATCCTTCGGCAGTGTTTAACCTTAGAGGAAGCAAAGTCAGTGCTAAATGACTCAGTGGAGCTTGTGGTGGTCATCTATGAGAACTTGCTATAGCCCAACGCATCTTACGTGCCAGCTATTTTTGGCCTTCACTCTTTAAAGACTATGTGGAGGCAGTCAAATGATGTCGCCCCTGTCAAATATTTACTTGCAAGATGCATGCTCATCTAGCTCCTCTTTTTCCCGTTATCACCATTGGTCCTTTTACTAAGTGGGGTATTGATTTTACAACTTGTAATCCGCCTTCAATGGCAAATCACAGGTACATTATCGTGGTTGTAGACTACTTTACGAAGTGGGCTGACGCCATCCAAAATTCTAAAAATAGTAGTTAGATGGCAGCATTGTTCCTTTTCAATTAGGTTATCTCAAGGTTCAGTATCCCGAGAGAGATTGTCAATGATCATGGCAGTCATTTCCAGAATCAACTGATGTCTGAATTGGCTCTCAAATTGGGTTTCCGACAGGAGCATTTGTCTCCTTATTATCCTCAGGCCAATGGACAGGTCGAGGCAGTTAATAAAACTCTTAAGATGATCCTCCAACAGATAATCGACAAAAATCGGTCCAATTGGCACGTTATGTTCTATTCGGCTCTTTGGGCATATCAGACCTCTGTGAAGACTGCTACTCATTTTACACGTTTTTAGTTGGTTTATGGGATGGAATCTATCTTTCCGGTTGAATGTGAAATTCCATCCCTTAAGTTAGCTGTTGAACTCCTTCCAGAGACTTCGAGTCTTGAAGAGTGCCTCTTTCACTTGGAACATCTCAATGAGCAGTGTCGAGATCCTGCCACGATGAATGAGGCTCATAAGAAAAGGTTAAAACACAGTATGATAAATCTGTCCATCCTCGAGTCTTTTCTGAAGGTGACCTTTTCGTGGTCTATGACCAAGATAAATAAACCTTGGGCATAGGAAAGTTTAAGCCTATGTGGTACGGTCCTTTCATTATTCAACAGGTTTTAGAGAAAGGGTCGTATGAGTTAATCGATTTTGAGGGAAACAAGCTGGCGAAGCCCCGAAACGGGCTCTACCTAAAGAAGTACTTTGCTTAAGTAGGAGTTAGGCAATGCTTCTTTGTACATTATGTATATTTGTACATATATCATCGATATTTTTTGATATCAACACTTTTTGGTCTGCTGTGGCAGGTGTTGATGGATGACTTGGTTTATTTTCGGTTTGCTGATGGTGCTAGTGGACACACTCGGAATCTCCCTTCGACAGCTTGGGTACTCTATTATCCAACTGGTCAATTGATGGTATCAAGAGGCGTATGCGTTGGTCTTGCCTCAAACAATATGGCTAAGTATAGCGTCATTATTAATTTATTATTTGAGGCAATTTCTCACGAGATCGACTTGTTGGTAGTTTATCTTGATTCTCAATTGATAGTGTCACAATTAAACAACATTTATCGGGTAAGGGATCCATGTTTATATCGCCAATATTTAAGGGTGAGGTTGTTGCAAAGATCATTTATTTATATTAATTATTTTCACATTCCAAGATCTCATAATTAGTTAGTTGATTCTATTGCTAATCAAGCATTAGACTGGCACATCAATCATTCATCACAATAAAATCAAGCATCAAAAAGTCAAACTGTATATATATATATATATATATATTATATATATATATATCATAAAGAATCTCGAGTGTACATATGTTGTCCAAAAATATACAAAAATCAGGACTCAAATGCCCATAATCATGTCCAGCATATCTAATGCCCTAGCTTAGGATGAGCGGCCAAGTAGGTAACTATCACATTGGCCACATGCCGAAAAGTGCGAACCCAGTCATGTGGCATGCCAACCACATGACACTGCATATCCTCAGGAAGATCCTCTATGGCAGCCATCGGTACTCGGCAGCTCAGTATCCTCAAGTGTCGTTGGACATTATTTAGAGTTCGTTCTATATCAACAGCCGTCTCTTCAGCTCCTTGGCCACGCCATCCATGCCGCGGGAACCCATTTGGTCGTATCGACCTAATATCTGAAACATGATCATCATATTAGTCATTTGAATCCCATCAAAAATATTTTTCAAAATGCATCATTATATTTGAAAAATCCAAAAAATCATAAAATCAAAAATTCTTACCAGTCTCGCCCCATGCTGCGTTCCATGATAATACTAGATCGGGATCTCTCAGAAATCCAGCCCAACATAGGGGTAGTAATCTATGGCGATGATCTGCTGATCCCATGAGGTGAAGAAGTCATTGTCAAAGGCAGTCCTTGGGACCTCCCCACCCCTCAGACGTTTCATCAGATCAGCCCACCGGCTCATGTGTGGATCTCGTGGGGTGCTGATGGAAACTGCTACCCTGGGGCGGAGTGCGGGAATCTTCTCGAACAAGAAAGTACACAGGATAGTCCCATATCCAAAATTTTTCGTCTGCCCCCTCTTGATAGAAGTGAGCTGGCTCTTCATGTTAGCCAGAAGAGGAGTACACCAGTCGAACACAGTAGTGAGACAATCAACTGCCACGCTCATGGTTAGCCGTGATGCCTAATGCAGAGAGCATGATTTGTTCACTCGAGCTATGGTGAATAAGATTATCCTCAGTGATAAACTCGCCACATGTGTGATAGAAATTTTGCTCCCAACTCCCAACCTTCTTGGGATGTCTTAGGATATATATCTGTATGTAGCCCTCTATTGTGAGACTGCTCCGTGTCCTGCCCTGGAATGTACTACCTCTCCCCTTCGGGAAAGGCTCGTGATGAAATAGATATCCTCCACTTCTACCCTGAGTGGCATCTGGTCAATCATAAAGGCTTCCTCCTTGTCATCCCAGTAATCATTGAGCATCTCAAGGAGACGTGTGTTTGGTTTCATATTCGGCAGTTTGAAGAATTTAAGAAAGCCGCATCCCCGTAGGGCATCCAAAGCTATAGGATCATTCATGACTTCATTATCCACCACTGCATGCTCTCTTTCAGACCAAGTGACCGCATTCTGAGAAAAAATGATTTGAAACTGTTACTTTTTGTTTAAAATTTGTTCGCGGCATATACGTGTGTCCCTATGCACACAGTCATGCATAGGGCCTGCGTGTATGTGGGTTTGATATTACCAACCTGCGTATATGCTGCAGAGAAATTTTAGGAAAAAAATTCAATGGTGAAACATTAGCTAAAAATATTAAAACTAGTCACAATCAATTGCAAGCTAAGTATAAGAATTACCTGGAGGTTTTTGAAGAATTTGAACAGTCAAATTTTGTATACAGGAAGTTTGCTCCTTTTGCTCCAAATATTTTCTCTCGAACTCAAACGGTAAAAATAGTGAGTCCAAAATCCCTTTTATAAGTTTTGGAAATGCAAAATTTTTTCAAAATTTTATTTTGTTTGGCCTCATGTAACTTTTAACTTTGGAGCTTGGAATGTTGAGAATGGTTTGTTTTTCAGGACATTTTGGACGTTTTTTCGACAATTTTGAGACGGTTCCATGACTGCTGACCCGTCATGGCAGGTATCGTTTTCTCACTGGCATACAGGTTAGCGACACCATTTTTCCATTGCATTATGCATACTAGCCTTCATTCACCGATACATCTGCCATAGGGTAGACCCCATCGTGTTATGATTCATAAGCCATCTTCACTCGCTGATTCTTGAAATCATGACACGATGGTAGAGCCATCCTTTACATCGGAATCATAGTTAGCACCTCACTGACATTTGTTGCCCATGCTGCTCTGATTTGAGTAGGCTCGGGAGTCCTCTATAGTCCCGCCATGACTTATGCGTCGAAGACTCATTCCGCTTAGCTTCTTCGCTTTGTTATGGCCTTATAGTCTACAGGCTCCTTTGTGTTGAGTTGTACTACTGCATTGGATGTTGACCACTTGCACCTTTTGGCCTAGAGCCGGCTTCACTTGGACTCGTGTTAAAGCCAACTTTTGACCATAGCAACTGCAAAATCAACCTTGCATACCTTTGAGTTCTACATCTTGACACACCTTGACCCGTGGAAGGAACGCACCTTTGAGTGTCACTGACTAGTTTTCACCTCCCTGAATTGAGCATAGGAATGTTCCATTCCGAGGAACTAGATCATCTGTTTCACCGACACTCGTTCTTTCCACTATACCATAGATTTCTTTTATTTATTTTTCAAGCTTAACGGAAAAAGACAAAAAAATAAATATTCCAAAAAAGAGCGGGAACGGGACAATATTTCCATTTATTGTTGGTAGCTAGAGTCAGTCATGTCACCCTTGAACGAATCACTCAAAACAATGTCTCCTCCGTTTTGGGCGGGATTTCGTTTGACTTAGGTACGCCTCAACCTTGTTATTGAGTCATTTCTCCCCCGATTGGTTACCTCTTCCAATCATATGAAGGGTTCGTTTGTGCCTCCTGCATGACAAACTTATACAGAGTCATCATATGCTGCCACATAGTCACATTGAGTCGTGCTTTTGTTCAAGGGATGTTAGCTTGAGTCGGCCTCTCTGCGATGTCTCTTGATTGATTTTTCAGTCGGACATCCTTGGTTTTCACTGTCATGTCTATTATCACATTAGTTATATTGGTCCTTCACTCGTGCCGCTTTGAGAAGGTATCCATTGACTTCTTGCTGGCAGGTCTTGTCCTTATCGATGACAACATCTTGCTCTGAGGACAGGCCTAGAGCTGCACCTTGGCCCTATTTTCATCACTGATAGGTCACCTTGTGCTCAGCATCGATCAGTATCATGGGTCTTTGACTGAGTGGTTTCCCTTGTGTTTGACATCAGCTTACATTATCACACATTGGGATTCATGTAGTACCTTGGTTTCCATTTGACCCTATTGGTGGATACCTTGCCTCTGTGTTAGCTTTCATTATTGGTTGGTTCAAAGGGTTTCTGTCGTGCGCTAGCCACATCTTGTGTACACTGGAAACATACTTCGATTGGGTTACTGCATCTCTTTCATCTGATTCCTTCCACATTATTGGCCTACGGGTTACACTCGTGCTCGATTAATGAAGGATGCCTTAATTCCTTCCTTCGAGTGGATCTTTCCCTATCAACTCTGACTCATTGCTCTGGGGCAAAGATATAGAGTCCATTTGGTAGTACCTTGGGGTTTGCAGTCATTAGTGGCAGATCCTTCGCTATCGACAATGAGAAACCATCATTGTCCCCTGATCGATAGATTCTTACACGTGTTCAACTCCAACTCGTCTATTCACACTTGTTGGATTGTACTGGGTACCTTGACGCTCATTATCATTATCGGTGAGTAGTCTCGCGTTTGTTAATGGTATACATCAATGACTGGTAATGAAACGATTTCTCACATGGTCGACTTCAGATCATTTATTCCCATGGTGTAGAAATGTACCACGGCAGTTGGTGAAGACCTTAGGTTGTATCAACATTCATTGGTTCACTTGACAGTTGCTCCTGTTGCTACTAGTTGATACCACTCCGCCTTATAAGTTTTAGTCAGTCATGGTGACATTCTATATGCTGGCACATGAGTTTGCATTGTAGTACCATCCTTTTCCATCATGTTCATTCGATACCTTTTTGGATCAGTCTTTGATATCAGTGATCCGTTGTATTTTTCAGCATCATTCACAGTTTTATATGTGATATTCAGACATGTTTGATCATGATCAAATGATCCATTATGTATTTTCCAGTCATTTATAATTCTATACTTAGTGGATCCGCTTGTACTTGATATGTGGACATGCTTTGCTTTCTTTCAGAATGGGTATGCCCGCCTCAGACAGTGTTTCTTTCTGATCTCCTTTTGTGGCTTGGCAGGCTAAATTCTGGTGAAGTCCTCCTCGGTTTTTGGCAGATTTCTTTTCCACATACTTGCTTAATACATTTCGGCCATCATGTACCACTTCTGACCTCATATATTAGGGGGCATCTGTTATAGCTCCAAATCTCACTCTTATGGTTTGTGATGCTGCACTCATGTCCTAGGACAACCCCTCCTTCCACACCTGGTCCAAAATTTAAAAAGCAGTGTTTTATCCCTTATACGCGACATTGCCCTAAGTTAAACACGTGTATCCGTGGGTAGGCATATACCCAACCTGCATATATGTATTAAAACACTTAAGAAATTATAAAAATCCTTAATTTCGGGCGGAGATCGTAGGTTTTACCTACTGATCACCTGTTAGTGCCCGTGGCCCAACTGTTCCCAACCAACTCCCAACTAAAAAACTACTTTGGGAGAGGTATAAAAAGACCTCAAAGGGAAGGCCTAAGGGAGGACAGAAGAGAGAGAAAGGTTATTATACTGAGAATTTTCCCCTAACCAGGTTTGAAGACCTTTATGCCTTCTGCACTTCCCCCATTTATATAGGAAACCCTTGTTTCCTTATGTGTTTATGTTCATCCACTACTTACGACATCATGGAGTAAGTCGTGGAAGGAGTTTGCTAAAGGCTTGAGGCTGGAAGGATTCGGAAGGAAGCTTTTCTTGGAGCTTGCGAAAGGTGACTCAGGCGTAATTATCCCTTTTATGCATTTTATTTGTCTATAATAAAAGAAACATGTCTTCGTTCCTCATATAAACCTTCTTTATGTTTATGATATTCATGTTGGAATTCATATGTGAATGGTTGTTTAAAGTTCATAACTAACTACCTTTCTTTATAGCATGAAGATGGTTTCTTTATAAGTTTTTGTCCATATACTATTGTGTTCTTTGGAATTGGTTGTTTATCCAAAGAAAGGAGCAAAAGGAACTTGAAGAAGGGTTTGGACCCTAAAGGACCTTCTCAGACGTAGGACCTAAGGTACACCCCCTCTTACCATAGAATATGCTTATAATAGCATAATGGTTGTGTGAATCTGTCCCTTCACCTACTACTTTCCTTGTTTCTCCCTCCCCTTCTTCCTCTTCCCTTGGTGAAACTAGTGATACTAAAAACCAAGTAGCTGAGAAGAAGAAAAAAGGGGAGGATAAGAAGAAGAAGAAGTTAGTAAAGCAAGGGGAAATAATGAATCATCTCGTGAAAATCCACACATTAAATATCCTAGATATCATTGTATAATTTGCAAAGGAAACCATTTTCGTTGAGATTGTCCTTGCATTCAATAGATCTTGAGAGAATGGTCTCCTCGTTCGCACCATCCGGTGTCATAAACTTCTGGCGATCAGGTTGACAACACACCATCAACAAGTGAAAATGAAAGTCGTGGATAGGAAACAAAGGTCAAAACTCCATGTCTATTATGTGAAGGAGGCCATCATCTTCCCCATTGTCCTTTTCTAGATGAGGCAAAGAGCATCTTGCATAATCGTCCTGTTTCACCATAGTGACTTCCACTTGGATACAAGAAACTATTACCAAGTTTATCGCTAGTTGAAAACGGACTGATGTAACTCAATCATCGGTCAAAGTGCCTATCATTGAAGCTAAACCTTTTGAGTCCATACTGGACCAAAGTCAACAAGTTGAAATGGCAGTCGACCCAGTCTTGCCTTCAGAAGGGCCACCCTCAGAGCATACTATTTCCAAAGAGAATGAAAACGATGCCGTTAAAATTATTTTTGTTAATGCAGAGTCTGATGAACTTGGGGGATATCCACCCTTTCCTTTACAATAGGAGGAAAGTCCCCCAGTTCAAGGGGCTCATCCAGCCGTTTATCTGGTACCCCCTCCAAGCAGTCTAGTCGTTTCCTTCGATTGGAATCAACTAGCGAGACCCTATCTTCCGTCTAATGTACCATTCCGGATCGTAGTACAAGTTTACAAAGTGATCGTGTCTAGCACTATCATAGATGAAGGGGCTTCAATGAGTATCCTTTCCTCAACTACTTATAAAGCACTTGGTTCACCATCACTTCTGCCTGAGACACAAATTCTTTAGGCTTTAACAAAGGAAGGAGCCGACCATTAGGGATCCTTCAGAAGTTGTCCATAACTTTGAAAAGGAAAACCATTTACTTGAACATGATGGTAGTCCAAGGGCCATTAGATTACTATCTACTCCTTGGGCATGACTATGTTTATAGCATGGAAGCTATTTTTTCCACACTCTTTTCAAGTGATGTGTTTCCCGCATGAAGGAAAGATGGTATAGCTTATCGACCAACTTTAATTTCCTCGTTCAAACACAACTACAAGTCAAAAATCATCCCTAAATGGTCTGTTTGTGTCAAGAATGTCTCTTAAACCTTCATTTCATCCTCCTAATTACCACAAGTAGTCTGGTGAATGTAACAAAGCTTAGGGGGCATGCACCTTGGTCTGCTTCGACAAGCGAACCAAGCTAAGAAGATAGGTTTCCTTGTAGGTTATGTGATTGGTCTAAAACACCATTTCCTCATAGCATATGTGATTGGTATGAAACAATATTTCCTTGTAGGTAATGTGATTAGTATGAAACACCATTCCCTTGTAGGTAATGTGATTAGTCTGAAACACCATTTCCTTATAGGTAATGTGATCGGTTTGAAACACCATTTCCTTGTAGGTTATGTGATTGGAAGTGTCGACATAGACCATTCACCTTTGTCTACGCTGCGGACAAAGCCAAGGAAGTGTGTTGTCTAACTGTGGATGAAACAATCCCGCTTAAACACAGTGTTTTCCATATGGTGACCTAGAAACTGTCGTTTTGTCAATACCTGTGGGCATGGAAACCTTTTCATGCAAGTGAAAAATGTCCAATTTCATTTTTTGTAGCTTTTTAGCATTTTTTCTTTTTAGCACTTTAGTTTCAACTTCTAAGGTTAGGTGATTGGTCTAACCGCCATTCACCTTTGTCTACAGTGCACGGACGAAGCAGAGGAACTGTTTCATCTAGACGAAAGACAAAACTATCCTACCTAGCCTCAGTAGTTCCTTAGCTTTTAGTGTAGTTAGCTTCGTACTTTGGTCATTTCTAGCCTACATAAAAAGGCAATGAGAAAAGTTTTGCATGGTGCAAGCTCGCTAAAAAATGAACCTACCAATGAGAGACATCTTTGACTACTGGAATGAGCAATGTTTCCGCAAGGTTGAAGCTAGTTAAAAAATAAACCCGCCACTGAGCACATATTAGGACAAGGTTGAAGCTCATTAAAAAAAAACCCGCTTTTAGTAAATGACCTCTGTGATTGCATTTCTATCAACCTTTTAAGCCTTGGTTGTGTTCCTACCGTCACCTCCATTCTTTTGGCCGATCATATGCTTCCACTTGATTGTTTACCCTTTTGAGGAGTAGCTACGACAAGTGACTCTGTTAGCCACCCTCCTCACACTACCATGTTTTGAGAAGTTCCAAACTTACCTAGAACCAGTTGCTACCTGAAAACATCACTCGTTCCTGAAAACCAAGTCTCTTTTAAGCTCCTTCTAGAATCGTTAAATATGAAAGGACTGTCGAGCTACTGACCTGTCCAGCTCATTAAAGTAAGGGGAAGCCCCATCCCTCCTCTAAATTTTAATCTTTTTCGACTTGAGGGATCATCCCACAAAAAGATTAAGCACTTGTCTTTTACGGCTCGCTAAACCTATCGAAAAGTCATCCCTTTCGTATTATTTTATAATTTTTCAGAGTTAAGGGATTATTCTATGAAAAAGGACTGTTGGAGTTTCCTTTTAGTCTCTTTTCAAGCTCCCTAAACATGAAAAGGATTGAGTTATCCTTTTCGTTAAACTCACTAAAACAATAGCGACAAACTTGTCCACCTAGAAAAGAATGAGTTCCACTGTCGCTAGGCTCGCTAAAACATAGTGACAGGTTTGCCCGAAGGGAAAATTATAGACCAAGCATATGTTATCCTCCTCAAGCTTGAAAAAATAAAGAGGTACTCATCAGTAATGAATGGGGAAAAAGGGAAGAAAAATTTCAAAACTTCATTGGTAGCAGGGTGCTCTTCATCATGACACTTTCACTCCATCACCATGATTGAGTTGGGTTGGGTTATTCCATTTGCCGTCCATATCACCATTGGTCCTCCACACCATCCATATTTTGGGGTTAATGCTACCAATCCATCTCAGTGTCACCGATATGTTCAAGAGAAGTCATTTATAGAATTCACCACCCAGCTAACGCCTCATCGACTGCAATGCCTTCACCCTCCATTTTTCATGACCGCCATTCCTGAACCTTGTATCATTAGATCGCTTTCAGCTCCAGAAAATCATTTGCTTCGTTTCTTGTCATAGATGTGGGATACATTAAGGCCCTCCTATGATGGGTCACTTCTTGTCGACATCAACTCATTATTTGAGAAGTTGACTTAGAAACAACCCTTTCAGTACTTTGAAGCTTGCAGGCCTCAATGGGCAAATTTCTCACTTCCGGCGATAGGTTTACATCAATTGCCTTTGACCAAAAGATTTTACGTGGTGTTCGACATCAAATCTTATATTCACACCATTTGAATTGTACCGTAGTACCTTGAGGATCATTTCATTATTGGTGATTCCTCTCGTGTCGGTTAACAACTTACATCATTGGTAGTTTTGTATCCTCCCCCGGATTTGGTAGATTTGTAGCCTCCACTGTGGTAGGTTATGTGATCTATAATTGCAGACCTCCTAGCTAAACATATTCACCATCATAACTTTGACTAAAGGTATGAGAAACACCCTCATGCTATCCCTTCAATATTCTCAGGAACAAAATCCAATTGACTTGCTCGAATTTTTCTTCGCACAACTCATACTCCATTTCTTGATAAACCAGGAACATTGGTTCCTGTCGGTTTACCCCTATGCTAGATTTAAGAATATGTCTCAGAACATATAGGGTACTCAAAGCGACAGAGTACTAGAAATTGAGTTATGGGAGCAATGTGATGGAGCTAGCGCTAATGGATGAATAGAATGAAGGCCGAATTGTATGCAAGAGAAATGACTCTCTTGTGGATGGTGAAGCCATGAAAAAGAGAATTTATAATTTGGAATGGGATGGTAATGGTCAAATGGTTTCCATAAGTATAAGGTGAGTGCATACATGATGATGGTGATAAGTCATATGCAAAGATTATTTAGACATTCATCTCTTTTGATGATGTCAAATTTCATTCAAATGTAGGTTAGACAGGATGGATAGATTGCGGTTGATTATATGACCACATCACTATAGGATAGTCAATGTCATGGTTCTAGTAATCGTGCATCACAATAATTCAACTTATGGTTACGCAGTAGTGGTAAAACCATTATTTAAACAACCCATAAATATAAAGCTCTATCATGAGATATGAAAACTATAATTCATTTTCTCGAATTATGATTGGCATCTACCAAATCACACCCATGATTAACCCATTCAATCATATGATAAAAATGAATTTTTTCTTAGAAAAACAAGGGAATAAAGGTGAGTACTTTAGGATTTAATATACAATTTTAACAACTGATGGTAACACAGGTTTACGAGAGTAATTATATATTCACTACATGACTAATTATGAATCTTAATAGAAGAAAATAAAATAGTGATCTCATACCTCCATTACGATATCAATGCAAAGGAGTTTTTTTTTTTGTACCGGATGAATACAGGAAGTTTGTATGTAGTGCAAGATTCTCTTTGTATCTCAGTATGTTCTAAAAGTCAAGCTACAATAAGTTCTAATTATTGATGATGTTGCATGTGAATTTCTCCTGCTCGAAGGATTACACTGAAAAAAACCACAAACAACACACTGGTATAGGAATTCTTAAATTGCACTAGAAGTGTTAGTTAATGAGGCCAAATAATTCAATGATTGGGCTCCAAGATCTATAACAAGAAGACGTTATCTAGCTCAAAAACCTCATATTTTTGCAACCAAACTAACCAATGATTATGTGGCCACTTCCATTTTATTGGCAAATAAACCTAAATACTAATGTTATGTGGATTTTTCTCAAGCCTAGATGAGTTAATGCTCAACAATATTTTCAATTTTTAGGAGTATGAAAAACTTAAACAAAGCTCCTTTTCACTTACCCATGGATTTTTATCGAGCCCATGCTAGTTCGCGCTCTCTAACGTTTTTTATTTTTATGAGTCTAAAAAACTTATATAAAACTCCATAGGTTCCTTTTCCATAAATAATTTACCAAGGCTGGTTAAAGGAATAAACTTACACTTGGCAAATGTCCTTCTCTATTGTCTATCTACAGAGAAGGAAACATAGTTAGTAGTACCAAAATCATTATCAAACAACACACCTATACACATATGTAGAAAGTTTAATTAAATTATACAACAGAACTTACAGTGGTGGATTAGCAACAAGATAACTCCCCTTTATAACCAACTGCATTTTAGAATTTTGAAGAACATGTTTGGTAAAATCCTCTTTAGAGAGTTTCTTATGATAAACTTTCTATCTATGTCCATTCATGACATAATAAGTCTGATATACATCGCTAGTTTTTATCTTCACCAAGACATTATCATATACTATATCTACATCATAAGGTCCAAGCCACTATGTCGTTAATTTCCCTTTCAAATCCTTAAACATGTTGTCATACAACAAAGCTCAGTCACCTCACTGAAAACATTTCTTCTTAATAAAATTATCGTTCCATTTGGTTCTATGATCCTAAATAAGCATCATGCTTTGAAGAGTCCCTTATCTAATCTTATACAATGCATTCAATTCCATTATCCTTTGTTTATGTGCCTCACATAAATCCATTCCTAGGTGCATGGAAGTTATGAAGGTTTTAACTTGGAATTCTGTTGGAAGAAGTACCTGTTTCTCGTAAACCAAATCATAAGGAGAATGTCTTTTTGTGTTTCTCTAGGTCTTCCTATAGGCCTACAAAGCCTCTAGTAACCTATCATCCCAATATTTATGATCTAGTTGTATTGTCTTGGTGAAAAATGGCCTTGATTACTTTATTGGTACATTCTACTTATTGATTCACCTAGGGGTGGTAAGGTGTATATTTCTAGTGTTTGATTTTATACTGCTCTATAATAGATTTAACGAATTTGGAAGTGAATTGACTACCTTGAACATTTACTATTTCCCTTGTTACACCAAAACGGGTAAATATCTCTTCAAATAAGAAATCAACAATAGATTGTTCAGTAGCAGAATATTGTGATTTATCCTCTACCCACTTTGTTTCATAATCTCTACATACTATAATATATTTCTGCTTTCTAGATATAAATCTAATACCCATTTATTAAAAGGATTGATGAATACCTCTACTTGAAGAGGAATTTCATCTGCTAGGATAGGATTCCCCATCCCTTAACGATCATTACAGTTGGTCACATATTTCTTTGCATCCTTAAAGATGGTGGACCAATAATACCCAGATTGTAAAACTTCATATGCAGTTCTTTTGTCGAAAAGATTTCTACCACATAGGTCATTATGGAAAGATTTTAGAATGTATTCAATCTGATATCCTCATACACATATTAATATTACCAGATATGGTCGAGTGTGGTATAAACGATCCTCATGCCACATATAATTAGCACTAAGTTGTATGATTCTATGTTTTCCCCTTGAAAACAATTTTTGTGGAAACTTTGTTGTAACCAGGTAATTAGCTACATGTTCATACCAAGGAGTATAAGTAGAAAAATAAAATAGATTCTCATCCGAAAAATCATGAGTGACTGGTGCACTATCACCTAAGTGGACAAGTTTCGACATAAAATTTGTGACAAGATTATATTTTCCTGGTCTATCGATTATAGTAATATTAAATTCGTGTAGTGGTAAAAACCATATAGTAGCATGTGTTAGTGCTCAAATCTACCTTAGGCTGAAATAAGGTAAAACTCAAGGCTACATCAAACCACGCTCAGCCTCGTAGCTAGCCCTACGAGGATAGGAGAGGGCTCTCTCTGGGTCAATCTCGGCAAAAGATGATTGATGAGACTCGAGATGATTGAAATAAAAGCTAATTTTAGGCTAGGTATGAAGAACAAAGGTTTTATTTGAGTTTTTAGGAGTTTTTGTGTTGAAACAGGGAAAGGCAAATTTGGTCTTGGGGATGAGGGACAGTTTCTGAAGAGGTCTGAATGGGGCAAGGAAGGTGATCACCTTGATGCTTTTAAAGGGAATGAATGGGTATATCACACTGGTGAGGAGCTAAGGAGAGCAAGAAGGTTTCAAGGATTCTCCATAAACAGGTGAGAACATTGAAAATCAAACAAATTTAAAGGCAAAGCATAACAATCTATGGATTCTACCTTAACACTTCATTTGTTCAATTGCAGAAGGTGAGAGAAGGAAAATGATACGCATAACAACTTACAATTACTGAGAGAAGCACACCATCAAAACATAAAGCCACATGGATTCCAAATAGTGCTGCAAAACCCTGGTCTTTCCTTAGCCAAAAATGCAGAGAAAATATGTACAATAGTATGCCAAAGCGATCCCAAGTGTCCAACCTCTCCAACCACTGAAAATGATCGAGAAATTACATAATATAGGCAATCCAACCCATTCTCTTTCCTCTAGGGGTTGAGCTCATCATCCTAGGAGCTGTTTCAACCAACTCTAAACAAAGCACTACAATCTAGGTAGTCAAAACCACTTGCCTCTATAAGGTAGGAAACCAATTCATTCATTAAATTTTCACTCTTTGGTGAATGAATCTTCTAGAAAAAGTAACTAAGTGTCAAAATTACATCATGTTTAATCAATTACATCAAGCTGGGTCAAAAATCACATCAAGAGGTGAAACTAGTCATAACTGGCTGAAATTCTGAGCTCGAAGTTGAAAATTTGACCAAAAATCTCCATGCATCGCGCGCGTGAGCTCTATGCGTCACGCGTCTTCTAGCCTGATTTTGGGGCACTTCCCATCACCCAAATTAAGCTCATGATAGCTCGTTGGAAATCCTTGGATGTCTAATTTCCAACCCAAGTGGAATTTTCTAATTTGGTGTCCATTTTTGCCTCCAAAAGTGCATTCACCCAAGACTACTTCATGTGTGTCAAAATAGGGGCAGTGAGGTCATTTTTTGCATGTTTTTTGATGTTTTGGGGACCCATAACTCACCCAAACTTCTTGTCCAACTACCAAAATTCATGATTCTCCATGAAAAATCGAAAACTGCAATCCATTTGTGATTTGGATCTCCCAATCTTATGGGTCGCGCGCGGCGTGCGGCGCACAGGGAGGTGTGTAGCGCACTGGGCTTGAGGCACGCGGCGCTTAGAGCCTGGCGTAGTGCCTTTTTGCAGGAGAATTTTGGAGGCCTTCCTGGTAAGAAAATAGGTCCAGGATAGCTCATTGAAAAGGCCTTTGAGTCTACTTTCCAACCCAACTAGAATTTGTCAATTTGGAGTTCATTTGCATTGTCAAAAGTCAAATCTCCCAAGACTGGTCAAAATGTGCCAAATGAGGCTGCCTCAAGGTAGAGTGCTGTTGCAGTCAACTTTTGAATGCCTTCCTCAACTCCAAATTGATCTCATGATAGCTTTTTGGAAATCTCTTTTTGTCTAGTTAACATTTCACTCAGCAACGAAGTCATTTGGCCAACCAAGATAGGAGAAAACTTGATTTTCCTAAGGTCACTTGAGAGGTGCATGAATTCTCCCGAGGAGATTGTATTTTTGAAATTTCTCTAAAACCATGACACCTGTGTAAAAAGTGAAGGAATTTTTTCTTCCTTGGCCTGTTTTGGACAAAAACCTCTCTCAGTTTTTCAAAATTCATCTTTGATTGCTCTGAAACATCATTTTAGTGAAACCTAAACCGATGTGTGAAACAAGGCATTTTGTCGAAATGAATCAAAATGAAGGGGATAAGGGGCTTCTAAATTCTTGGGGAAATTTTTGGTAGTAGGGAGGGATGTTAGGAAGCAGGGGAAAGTGGAATATTAGATATTGAGTGAGGGGAAGGGGTCCAAAAGGGCCAAACCCACGACCAACCTAGAAAATTGCCACGTTGTAGCAAGAAACTAGGGTTTGTGCAAAAATGAGGAATTTGGGGGATCTCAGTGATGGGAGGTGTTTAATAAGGTACATTAAGGATAGGGAAAGGTGTGTGAACATCTGGATACAAGTTTTGCTAATGATTCGACCATTCAAGAGAAATTGCCTTCAAAACCCTAGGAGAGGGAAGTGACCTTACCTAGGCGCAACTCAAGCATGAACAAGGTGTGAAATGACCCAATGGAACTTGACATGATGATGAAAACCCTCTGAATAATGGTACACTCAGCTAAATGGTGACATGGACCAACATTTGGACAATTTTGAGAAGAGTGAAAACAAACCCTAGACTTGATGCCTAGTGACCAAATTTTGCTTGAAGACTTATTGAAATGACAAAATTTGACCTTGACACCTTAAAATCAATTTTGAAGAGCATGTTTGATCACTGAAGTAAGGCTGAAAAGATTGACACTAACAGCATGTGCATTGGTGATAGGTTTATTCATTAAAAATATAATAGTTGAATGATCTATGTGTACAAAAATGTCATTCTCAGTTATATAATGTCTAAATTTATTAATGGCATGAACTACCAATAAGAGTTCTCTTTTAGTGATTGTGTAATTTAGCTCTATAGGAGAGATATTTTTCTAACAAAATAGATGGCATAGGGAATTTGATTCTCTCTTTGGCCCAAAACAACTACCAAAGTTGTGTCTAATGCATAAGTACAGGTGTCAAAAGGGAGGTCCCAATTTGGTCCTCTTAGAATTGGAGGAGTTGAGAGTTTTTGTTTAAGAGTTTCAAGTGCAATTTAACACTAAGAATCCCACTGGAATTCCACGTCTTTGGTTAAAAAATTCAACAGAGGAGAGGCTATTGTTGTAATTTTTTGAAAAAAATCTATAATAGCTTGCATGCCCTAGAAAAATTTTGACTTCTTTTTGGAAGCCGGGAGTTTTCATCTAAGTGATTATTTCAATCTTAGTAGAATCTACTCTTATCCTAGTCCGAGAAATATGATGGCCTTACACAATTCCCTCTAGAAGAACCATTCTATATTTTTCATTGCTAAGGGCAAGTTTGGTCTCTTGACATTTTATTAAAACATTCTCTAGGTTGTCTAAAGCTTCTTGGAAATCTTCCCCATATATTGTGAAGTCATCCATATAGAGTTCCACATAGTCTTGGGTTAGATCAGAAAAAATACCAAGGACAACCCTTTGAAAGGTGCAAGGGGCATTTCATAACCCAAAAGGAAGCACCTTATAGGCATAAGTACCCCATGAATAGGTAAATGTAGTATTTTCTTGGTCTTCGAGTGCAATTTCAATCTGATTATAACAACTAAATCCTTCCAAGAAAGATAAATTCTTCTTCCTAGAAAAAGCATCTAATACATTATTAATGAAAGGAAAAGGAAAGTAGTCTCTAAAGGTAGCCTTATTTAGTTCCCTAAAATCCACACAAATCCTCCATTTAAAGTTTTTTTAGGTACAATGACTAGTGGTGATACCCACTTACTATAAAAAAAATGGTAAATGAAGTTAGAATTTAAGAGCTTTTCAAGTTCTTATTTTACTATATCTTTTAAGGTTGGGTTCATCTTTCTTTGAGGCTACCTTACTAGTCTAGTTTCATCATTTGTATATATGTGATGCATGTAGATGTCGGGGTGGATCGCTTTCATATGAAAGTAATCCCTTGCAAATGCACGACATTGCCTTTTAATCATTTGAATCCATTGTTCTTGATGCTCCACTTCTAGACTAAAGTTAACATACAGACATTTCCTAGGGTTAATTTCAAGAGCATGCATAAAGGATTTTTTACCTCGACCATTTTCTATTATGGAAAACAATGTGGAGGTATAGAAATGACATGCTTCATGAAATTGAGAACTGAAAATGTTCTCCTATTCTTGAAAGGATTGTGGATAATGAATACATCTCATTGTATTTAACAACAAGTTCAAAACTTGATATTTTGTTTATTCTTGAAGACATTTAGAATGTTCAATTGTTAACAGTGGTGCAGTACATTTGTTCTCTCCATATGTGCTCTCCATCCATATGGCGATTTTTGTAGCAGGTTGAGCAAGAGGAAATAAGGTAACTTTTTGGCTTTTACATCCATTGGAAATTGTCATGTCTCCACTCCTACACCCAATAAAGGGATCATCAATGGTTAGCCAAGGTTGTTCCAATACTACTACATCTCCAAGTTTGTAGGATTTTGGATGGATCACAAAGAAGTCTAGAGGATATTGCGAGGAAGCTAGTATGACTCTTATGTCATCCAAGATTCCTACATGTTTAAGAATGGATTTGTAAGCTAACTCCAATAGTGTTTGGGTTGGTCTCAAGCCTTCTAACTACATCTTTTGCATAATTTCCATATTCAGCAAATTTATTGTTGCACCTAGGTCAAAAAGAATTTTTGGTAGAGATATACAATTCATTTATATCATCATGCTTGGATTCCGAGGATGAGTGTATTTCAAAGGCATCTTTGACATGGTTTCTGATAATTGGCCAACTACTTTTATAATAGGTGGATCCTTCCATTTTCTTCTTGAATTTTTAATTCAAATATATTTTACAATATTGGCATAGATAGGAACATCTTTGATAGCTTTAAGCAAGGGTATATTTACACAAATATTTCACAGTTTAACCTCTAAATCATATCCTAGCGGGACCTCAAGATTTTTGACAAGCAATATTTCTCGATAGGGTGGTTGGGTGGCCACCTGAGATGGTTTAGGTTGTATTGTAGAATTTATTGGTTCTTAGGGAAAGTTTTCCTCTTTAGTAGGAGGAGAATCTTCCTCTTTGCTACATATGTTCTTGTCTTCAGGAGGTGCTTATGTTGGTTGTTCTTTTTGAATTATCACTACTGGTCTTGTTTATTTAAGATGTTACCGAATCTTAGTCAAATTTAATTGATTGGAACTGAAGTGATAATGTAGGTAGGGAAGTTTTTTAGCTCTATATTATTTATAGATTAACCTATCATATTGGAATTTCATAAGAAGCTACAGAAATAGGATGGAGATTATTTTTCTGTGTATACTTTTGAGATCTGAAGGTAGAAATAGTGACACGTGGCACTTCATACATGTTCTCTCTTCTGGAAAGGTATATAATTAGGTCATCTAGGGAGATTGTGCATAAATATTTCTTACAGAATCCAGTTTCCATTAGACTGGTGGCATTGGAAAGAGGATGGAGAGGGCTACTGTAGGCCATGATTTTAGAACTAGGAGATATGAAATTAGAAAGTTACGGTCGTTTCAAGATCGAAATCCTAAAATCGAGAAAGGGCGTTATGAGGAAGTTTGATGGAAAGGATCTAATAAATTGGATACTATAGACGGAGAAATATTTAGATCTACATGAGGTGAAACCGTTACAAAATTTATGTATTTCATCATCATATTTAGAACCGGATCAATTTTTATGGTATAAAGGGCTTTGTTCTCGTAAACCACTTGTTACGTTGTCAATTTTCATGGAGGAAATGGTATCACATTATGAGAATACAATGAGAAACAACTTATTTAGCCAATTGATAAATCTCAAACAAAAGTATTCAATGGCAGAGCAAATTGAGGTCTTCCAAAAATTTAATATAAGGGAAAATGATATTCCAGAGAAGCAAAGGATTGCTGTCTCCATAAAGACTTTAAGGGATAACATTCAACGGGAGGTTTGTCTTCGGGAACTTGATTTATTGGAGAAGGCATTCAGGTTGGCAAGAAAGTTGGAAAGAAAAATTATGGCAACAAGGAAGTCTACCCCTCACAACTATAAATATAGAAGTGTTGTTTCTCCTAGCCTTCGATAACCTGCAAGGTTGACACCACAACAATTGGAAGAAAAAAGAGAAAAAGGGCTTTGTTACAATTGTGCTAACAAATCCATTAAAGGTCATAAGTGTGCTAAGAATAAATTATTGTACATTGATTGTGAAGAGGAGGAAGAAAATGATCAAGAAACATAAAAGGAAAACGATATAGGCCAAGAACCAACCCAAGAGAAAGAATAAATAAATATGACTATATCTTGTAAATAATTTTCAATAATTACCACTCCTCAAACTCTTAATATAGAAGGATATATCAAGAAGAAAAAGGTTCAAGAAATAAAATATCACATCGAGAAAGAAGAAATCAATCTAACCATATGTTGTAATGCATTGGATGGAATTACCACTCTTCAAACTATCAAGATAGAAGGACATATCAAGAAGAAAAATGTTCAAGAACTGAAAGATCACATCGAGCATCAAGAACTGAATCTGACCATATCTTGTAATGCATTGGAAGAAATTACCACTCCTCAAACTCTCAAGATAGAACGACATATCAAGAAGAAAAATATTCAAGCAATGAAAGATCACATCGAGCATGAACAACAAGTTCTCCAACTTTTAAAGGATAACGCCATTTTGGTGCATAATTGAATGAAACAATAGGCATATCAACATCGCAGTGAAAGAAGTTTTGATGTAGGCCACTGGGTATTTTTATGGCTACATCTCAATAAAGCTATTTATGAGAAGGAAATGTCGGAAATACTACATGCACTTAAGAGATGTTGACCTTAACTAATGGGAAGACACTTCAAGGTAAAAATCGATCATGATAGCCTTAAATACCTTTTTGAGCAAAGATTATACATAGAAGAATAGAAGAAATGTGTCACAAATATGTTGGGTTATGACTTGGAAATCATACACAAGAAAGGGAAGAAAAATGTTGTTTCAGATGTACTCTAAGGAAAGGGTGAGGATGTGGAAGCATTGTTTTGTGCTATTTCTATTATCAAACCAAATTGGATAAATGAAGCGAGGGATAAATGGAAGAATGGCGAAGAAGTGTGGCCACTCATTCAAAACTTGCAGAACATCCCGGTTCAAACAATAATGCTAGAACTTGATGAGGAAGGAAAAATCATATTAGAAACTCGAGCAGTGATAGAAGCAAGAACCTGACAGCTATGAAATCAATCAATTTTAGATTCTTTCATCAAGTGGAAGAGCTTACCCATTGAATATTCCACATGGGAGGACAAGAATTTTATACACAAGCATCAATAACTCCTCAAGCATTGACGACAACACTTTTTGAAGGATAGGGGTATGTTAGGTCCTTATACTACTAGTGTAACTGCTTATTGTTATTAGTACAACCCCTTTATTATATTGTTGTGCCCATGTAGTCCCCATATTGTTACTATTTTGCCCAATAGAATCGCACTATTCTTATTATTGTGCCCTTACATTATTATTGTTATGTCGGGTTTGATTATATTATGACCCCTTAGACTCCTATATATAGAAAGGAGGTATTTTCATTTCTATCATCCAAGAATTGTTCATTTGTGTAATGTAAAGGAGGTTTCCCCTGAAGAGGCTTATTTCTAAGGGGTTGATCTATATTTTCTATCCTTTTTCCAGCTGATTTCATAACATAGTACATACGTGTATGGTATGTTGGCAACGAGATGAATGGGACAACTAGGCATGGTGCTTGGTGCAGAAAATAGTTGGACAAAAAGAAATTAGAGGAGCAACAATGGATGGGTGACATGACAACAAATGCATAATTAGAACAGTGGAAATTGTGGCAATAAAAGTACAATTGGGAGAGAAGCTGAGACATGGCAGCAAAGGCACAATTGGAACAACTACAATTGTGGCAGGAAGGCTACAATTGGGATAGAAACTAAGATATGGAAACAAAGGCACAATAGGACAACAACTACGACATGGCAGCAAAGGCTACAATAGGACAACAGCTAAGGCATGGTAGTGCAAACTCATTGGACATTAGCAAGGTGCACCTATGGCACATGGGATAGCTGTGGTAGCATGGTGCATCTATGGCACATGGGACAACTATGGTAGTATGGTGCATCTATGGCACATCAGACAATTGTGGTAGCATGGTGCAGCAATGGCACATCGAACAAAAGTGGTAGCATAAGGTGTAGCAATATGATGAGTGTAGCATGGTCATGAGGTTCTGAATTGTGATTATGGTTGTAGCATGGTGCAACATGGTGAGGTACTGCATGATGATGAGACGAAACGCAATGATAGGTGAAGGAGACACCTTAGAGAATCCGTTGAAGCACCATGTCTTCAACTCATCTCATGTAACTTCTTAGAGATGATCTATGCTCTTATCTAGATAAGTCAAAGTGTTGACTTCTGTTGTAAATGTACTCTTTCTCTCTCCCTGTCGAACTATTAAAGAGCATATAAGAAGAATTGATCAAGGGTTTCACCACATTAGGTTTTATCCCTCACTAGCACCACATCTTGTGTCGTATTGTCTTGGCTTCACTTTTGTGATTTATGTTTATGTTCTATATGCAATTTACTTTAGTACTAATGTGACTACTAATCTAGAAAATGATATTGTGCTAATTGTGAAAATTGAAATAAATTGCACTAACCATAGAGCATACCTAAAACTAACATGGTATCAGAGCTAAGGTGAAGACAAAGTCCAAGAAAGAGTGAAAGAGAAATCACTGAAGACATTTGGGAAAGGATAAAAGGATCAATGGATCCCTCATCCCTCTTCAAACGCACCAAGGGTGAAGTCGAAGCACAAAATGTTATCAAAATGGCACAACAGAAGCTTGTGATGGCGCACGTAAAGATCACTTCATTGGGGCATCCGAATCTAAGGCTCGAAGGAAAGGCAGATGTCTTGGTTGTAATAAGTCTCGTCATTATACGAAGGAGTGTCTGAATGGTAGGGCACATCAGTTGATGATAACAATCATTCCATCTTCGGGGCACAATCTCTCAAGGATTGAGATACACTGCCAGAAATATGAAGCTGCATGATTATTCACATGGTGACTTGATTGGTAGTGTGGAGAACACTTTTGAGTGTTAATTCTCTTTGGTTTTTCCTCAATATCCTCATTGAGTAGGAAGTAGAAGACAATTTCTTTGAGTACCACTGGGACCAAATAAATAGCTACATGTGTGATCTCGTGTGAAGCTACTTGGTTTTGGAAGCTCTTCAGTTGGCTATTTATACACACAATGGATACCACCCTGATCTTCTGTATCAACCAGGGGGGTTTCGATTGTTGAGGAATCTCGTTTTCTGTTACTTCCCCAGTATATAGACATTAGCTATTACTTTATTTGGGATATGGTACATCAATGAACAAGGAGGATCTATCTCATTGAGACTCATGTAAAGGTTGCAGACATTCTATCAAAGCCCCAGGGTAACATCAAATTTGTGACCTTCTCAAATGACTTGGAGTCATTGAGAGACCTACTTATGAGGGTCTTTCATGATGCATGCATTGAGCTCTCGAAGTTCTAAGGGCTTGGCATACTTCTTGGAGCAACAACCGACCATAGGGAAACTCACCCTCCCCTAATGATGTGTTGTGTATAGGGTAAATGGCTCAACCCTCCCTTCTCATACCCCATGGTGAATTAGGGATAGGATGAATGGTTGTCCTATCGAGGCATCTCACCCATGTAGTCCGCGACTCATGATAAATACCTCTCATCTTGCAAATCAAAAGGGAAATGGGGTAAGTTACCATAGTAGTACTATCGATGGACGCATTGTTGTATCTACTATATCCCCTATGATAGGATGAGCTCCATTGATCTGGGATCAGTATGAGTGGTTTAAGACAGTCACTTGTGATATTTATCTGGGATCAATGAAACTGACTTTTGATCAGTAAGAGTAATATGTCTCACCCTCTTGGAATTGATCTAGGATAAGTAAGAGTGGCATGACACACTCTCTTCATATGGAACTGACTTCGGGTCAGTAGAGAATGACATGAGACATTCTCAATCAGTTACTCTTTCTCATGGTTCAAAAAAGAAAAGCATAGTAGAACTTAGTAGAGGAGGGTAGAGTAAAACAATGCAGGGCATTGATGGCAGAAATAGTACAATCAAATAGATAGATCAGCAGATGGAGTTCTCAATGGATGAGAGGGAGTGTTAAATTTCCAAATAGGGCCAAACTCCATGTGGGTCATCTTATTTATGTAGCTAATATTTCTCTTGGATCCCTCTCATCAAGAGGTGTACGATTGATCTAAATATCATCTAATTCTAACAATTATTTATGGAGTTATGAATTTATTTGTGTCAACAGACAATTTGTCAAGGTCAACCAGCAACCAAAACAACCCCACATGTGCTCAACATTTTAGTATAAAAGGAGGTGACCTGATAATCATTTCCACACACATCTCTCTCTTGATTTCTCTCCACTTGTCTTGGGTTTTAATGGAAGAGAGATATAGGAGGAGGATGCCCTAACCATAGAGTTCCCTAAGCAAGAGGATGCAATCAAGTTAGGAATGAGGAGACCTAACTTATATGTTGGTCTCTATGTAGTCTAGAAGGAGATCTATAGCCCTATATGATGGTCCCTAATGGGATCTAGTCAAGGAGGATAAGAGCTTGCACTAGCCGCAACATAAGGAGGCTCGAACAATGTGGAATATACAGGTTTCTTTGCTATCTAAGTTGCCCTAATTGAGGCCAAGTATGTGGTGTGCTATGCGAAGCCCTTAAGTGCTAAGCAGTGTTATTTTAGGGTCTATTTCAGGTTGAAGGAGGGTTGTGTTCCTTTGCTGGAAGAGCTGCAGCCTTAGGACTGAATTGAAGGCACTTTGGAAGGGTAGCCGCAACCATACAGAGTCTTTTTGTAGGGTTCCGTTGTAATTACATGCAAGTTGAAGTTGTCAAAAAGGGCTAGACTACCCAAAACCACAACAAAGAGGGTCACCCTCCTAACAAAGGGCAACCACCCTTCTTAATAGTAGATTTGAGCAAAATTAAAGGCAGGTTATGGGACTATAATGATGCCCTAACTAGGCCTATCTCGCAGCATAGGAGTGGACCTCGAACAGTGAATGAGTACATACATAGTATGGTATCTTGGAAGCTAGATAAATGGGACAGCTAGGCACGCTGCTTGGTACAACAATCAGTTGGACATCAAGCAATTAGAGGAGCAACAATGGATCACTCACATGATAGAAAAGGCACAATTGGAACAACTCGAATTGTGGTAGCAAGGCTACAATTGGGACAACACCTAAGACATGGCAACAAGGGCACAATTGTGGTAGGAAGGCTACAATTAGGGAAACAACTATGACATGGCAGCAAAGGTACAATAGGACAACAATTATTACATGGAACTAAAGGCTATAATAGGATAGCAACAAAGGCATGGTTCTGCAAACTCCTTGGACAATAATAAGGTGCAAATATGACACATGGGGCAAGTGTGGTAGAATGGTGCATTTATGGCACATGGGACAACTGTGGTAGCATGGTGCAACAATGGAACATGGAACAATAGTAGCAACATAAGGTACATCAATGTGATGAGTGTAGCATGTTCATGAGGTGGAGCATTTTGATGATTGTTACAACATGTTGTAGCACTGTGAGGTGAAACATGATGATGAGATGTGGCACAATGATAGGTGAAGGAGTCACCTTGGAGAATGAGTTGAAGCAACATGTATTCAAGTAATATCATGTACGAGCTTCTTAGAGATGATATATGCTCTTACATAGATAATTTAAAGTGTTGACTTATGTTGTAAATGTATTATCTCACTCTCTATGTCTCTCTATTGAAGTATTGAAGAACACATAAGAATAATTGATTAAGGGTTTAGTCACATTCGGGTTTGTCGGTCACTAGCCCCACTTGGGTTGTCTTGTGCGATTTATGTTTATGTTCTATCTCTAGTTTACTTTAATAGTGACTTTATTGCTAATCTATAGAAGATATTGATCTAACTATAAAAATTGAAATAAATTTCTCTAAGCATAGAACATAGGTAAAATTAACAACTTTTGTATATATGGAGCATCATTTGCCTCTTTAACTTCAACTTGAGTTTTAACATAAATCATTTAACCCTCAATATCAAGGCTCAAAGTCCTAGTTCTACATGTCCTCCCAAATTCAACAATCACACAACCAAGCTGACAAATTTTAACCCTATATACACCTCTCTAACCCATGAATAACCTATTAAAAAGCTATTAAGAGAAGGTAAACCACTACTTCTAGAAGTCCACCTTTATAATTATTAATATTGGTTATATTTATTCTATTTTATTATTAAAACTTATTATTATTTTATATTATCAATAATTTATACTTAATTAAATTTTAAGAATGTAATTGGATTTTCAAGAGTTTTTTTGCCATGTGAAGTAAGGTTGGGTAAAATTAATTTTTATGTATGATTTTTTAATTACAATTAATTTTATCTAGTAATGTTTAAGGGCAACTTTTTGGGTAAAATTTTGGTTTTTTTTTCTAATATAATTTGACTAATCCAATAGGGATTCATTGAAATCACAATTTTGATAGGTGAACTCTTCACCTTTAAAATGGATCTAGGGTTTTTGGGGGAGATGAATACATATATGCACTCCAAATTAGAGTTTAAACAACACAAATCAAGATTTGGCAAGAATTGTTTCCTGAGAAATCTATCTAAAACTCCAAAAAATCACACTTTAAACCAACTCCTAGTTTTATTAATAAAGAAAACATTAATCTATATCTGTAAATAGCAACACTAATTATAATTTGTTGCATCTTGTTAATAAAAACTATTACTTATTCTTCAATTATAAATAATAAAATGTAATTTGTAAATATTGAGGTGCAATAATTTTTATTTTTGTTTACTCACTAATTTTTATGAAGTATTTCACATTTTGAGATATCTTCATACATGTTGGTAGACTTTTATAAGCATCCAAACATTTATGTCATGATACATTTCACATTGTCAAAAATATAAACAAGTAGAAAAATTAACTAAATCATAACCTTATTTTAAATTATTATTATTCTTAACCATGGGGATTGACAAAAACTTTACCATGTAAATCCTTAATTTGTAAATAGGCTTTGTTATAATGTCATGGGCCAATTCCATGCTTAGTAATGCCAAACATTTATATCATGATACATTTTACATTGTCAAAACAAAAAAAACAAGGATAAAAAATAACTACATTATAAGTATATTTTAAATTATTATTATTCTTAACCATGGGGGATTGACAAACACTTTACTATCTAAATCCTTAATTTGTGAATAGGCTGTGTTATAATATGATGGGCCAATGCCATGGCTTAGTAATAATCACTTTACTATGAAACACATAATTTGTAAATAGTATTTATTGCAATAACATGGACTACTATAATGACTTAGTGATACCACATACCCAAAAAAACAAAACTAATGTTCACACTACATTTTTTAACTAATTGATTTAATTAAAATAGAGTTACATTTAAAATAATAAGCATGAATCATTAAACTAATATTTTTAAAACAGTTTTTGAAGTAAAGTATCTTTCTTTTTGTTTTTTTGCCTTCCTTAAAATCAAGGACATTAGATCACATCTCAGGGGCCAAATTAACAAAGCTTAAATGCTAATTCATCCCTCAAAATTGACCTCATGACTTTTTAATTATAAACTTCCTTGAGAAAAAAAATTAATCAATAATAGTACCTTCATCATTAAGTAAACAAAATAAATCGAACCATTTACTTCTTAGGTCCAACTAACCCAAGAATCAATCAACTCTTTTAATCCATGACTACTTGAAGTTAACCTTTAAACCAAGGAGTTGAAGTTAACCTTTAAACCTCCCCATGGGGACTCAAACATTAAACTCTTCTTCTCAATGCCACCTCTTAGTTAGAGTCACCATACTGGTATTTAGAGTCCTTGTTCTCACTGTCCTAGAGTCTTCATCTCAAATTTTAGCATTTCTTTTTTTTTTAATATACTTGTGAAAATTCCAGATATTCATAAACCAGCAATAGATTAATTTTCACTTAAAAAGAATTTTACAAGAGCATTAGATCAATTTTCACTTAAAAATAATTTAAAATAAAAAATAATGAATAAGATTATTTTACCCTTAGATGGATGGAAGCAGCTATCTACATATGATTATTTATGATCACTCTAAGAAGAACCAAAACAAACCAAAACAATAGTTAACTAATGTTTTGAAAATATTAAAAAGTAAAGAAATAAATAGTTGTACAAAATTATCAACTTCTGTATATCATCAATGATCTTATTTCCACAAGAAAGTATTTTGCATTGCTCATTTTATGTATTAATTTTATAGAAAAAAAGAATTCGTTTTGTTTTTTATTTCTGAATTATAGAAAAAGTTAAATCAGCATTCAGTCATTTCAGTGATCCCGTTATTTAATCTTGGTCCTTGACGTATGCCAGATTCGATTCCTAATGCTGATAGTACCCATGAGAATGAAACAACCCATAAAATTTGCTCGTTAGACTTGCTAAAGGGCATCAATTACCATTAAAAAAATCGATGTTAGATCACAATCTTTTTCCATCTTTCCTCGTAATTGACGCCCTCTAGCATTAGCGGCTCTGATGCTTCCTGCACCACTGCCAGCGGCCTTTATGGGTTGCCTGCTTCCCGGTGGTATTATTGGGCAAGCACCATTAGAAATCTAATCGAGCAAACCTGCAGGTATCATGATTAAAGATTTGGCTCAATGAAATGAGTTAATATTGATCCAATTCTTTTTATGGCCATAAGTGAGAAAAAACTAAAGCAAAAAATAATTGCAAAATTAATACTTATTTTTATATAGATACTTATTTTATATAGAGTAATGGGAAAAGATTT
>APFE030399722.1:0-46203 GCA_000404065.3 Pinus taeda
TATTTCGATATTTTCCTCAAGCAGAGACTCGCACTGTAACTGTCATACTTTCTATAACCAAAGACTGCTGAAAGCATGTATTCTGAAATTGTCTGCTGTGTTTAACTGGCTGAGGAGTGATTGTGGAATTCCTGTGCTTCTACATGGTTCAATAAGTGTTTCTTAACTCTGTTAGTTTTCATGTTTGTTTTATCATCATTCCGCCATCTAAATTGCAGGAAAGAAGAATAGCTTAGGATTTGCTTAACTGCACCTTAGGCTCAATTTCTGCAATTTTTCATGTTTTCAGCAGGAATAGTTATGAACATGCATACTTAAATGATCTTTTTTACGCTGTTTCTTTCACTTATGAATGATAATTTAGGAATTCTTAACTGCTCCTAGATAACCATTCTTTCACTTCTCCTCCCCTTCAGTTTTGATGAAAGATTCTTAATTGCCTTTCATCCCTGACCATCATTCCATCCTCTCGGCAAATTGATAATTGTTTCATGTGTGGCTATCCCACTCCCCAATCCTCTTGTGACCAAGAAAACGCACCAGCAAGCCTTAATCCATGACTCCATGCCCAATGGTTTGAAACTTATCACACTTTACCTTGCCTCTCTGCTGGGAATTTTCTACCTGGCATACACCTTCCATCCAAACAAAACAACAAAACCCCTGAACCCAACAACTAGCCTAAAATCCTCAGCAACAAATTTAAATCATTAAGAGAGTGCCCTCTCTCATTGCAGGTGGGCTAGAACCTGCAATCCAAAGATTGGTTTGTGGTTACCTCGGTCGTATCCCTACAGGAGCTTAGGGACAACCTGAGTGATAACAGTAGGATGGTTGTGCAGAGAGGATGCCCTACAAAAAAAATCTCTATATTAATGAAAAGAGAGTAGGATGGTCACCATTCATGCTGTAGTTTTTTTGGAGCACAAGTGTACCAAAAGACACCTTAGCAGTTGATTGTTCCCTGTAAAGGATCATAGTCAAAATTGGTGTTGTTAGTGGATAGAGTTAAATGAACACAACATTGTAAATAGTGGAAACAATGCATACATGAACATAAACTAAACAAAGAGGTACATAAACAAAACATTTCTCAAATGTAGCAAACAAATCAATAATATGTGGAAAAATCTGCTTTATTGATTGCTGGTGGTAGAGGTTGAATACAATAGATGAATCTTAAACACTTGAAGGGAATTATTTGAGCTATGGGGCTAAAAAATCCTCAACAAGGGGGTTTCTTTCCTCAATCTCTTTGCAAGTTTCTACTCTCTCTCAAAGAAGTATATAAACACTCCAATGGTGGATTCCTCTTCTCTCACTAAGATGATGGGTTGCTTAGAAGAAATATGACCAACATGTTAGTGCTCTCCCCTTCTTTGGCTTCAACAATGCAATGGTGGTTTTTCTCAAACAACAATTTGGCTAGCATAACAATGTCTCATGTTTTGGTTCGCCCGTGACCTATTTATATAGCAAATTTTTGAATCTTTCTTCCCTCTCTTGGTACATGTATGATAAAGACACATGAGTAGGACAAGATGATTCCATTGAGGGTTGCATATCTCCAAGGCAACTCGAATTCGGCTGTACTAGACTGAAATCATGTCAGAGAATCAACCCCAAGTGTGTAAAGTGGTCCCGGATCGTTGAGTCATCCTTTTCCGCAACTGCGCGGCTTTTGGAGATTATTCCGCGCACACGTTTATCGAAGAAATAGACGCGCAACCTTAATTGTTTTCCTTTATAAACTTTGGACCTTAGGAGAACTTTGATTTTTTTTAACTTCATAATGTATTCGGTTGGAAAATCTCCACCTGTGCATTAGGTTGGACAATTGTAGTGTCTTCTAGATTGTACTAACAAGTGTACGATTTTTTGGTCTTAACACTATGATTTTTTTTTTTATAAATTTTTTTATTGCATGCTTATTTAACTATGGATCTATTTATTAAATATTGGTCTTCCATGGGAGACATTTTAGGTTAGTATTATGGATATATGGCCTTTGAGGACCAAAAATTGAAAGCCCTATTACACATATAGGCATCCCAATTGCTCAAAGTGTTGGGTGGAGACACTACAATGTGGTATTAGGGCTCAACTTTAATGTTGGGCCAAATCTAGGTAATTCTTGAGAACAAATGTCGTTTGATAAAGAAAATTTGGCCATTTGGAGGAGTGCAAAACTAATATGAGTGAACTAGGGATGTTTAGTTTCAACCTTGTGTGAATAAATCTACCTAGTATTCCTTAATTTATAAAATGTTGCTCGTGCAAGATACTGGTAAATGGGCACTTGTTTGGCTTAAAGAGAAATTAGTAGATGTGAATAGAGGGAGATTAATGGTAGATAAGATCCATGGAATTCCACATGCATGTACCTTATTAGGAGGTTCCTTATCATAAATGGAAATGATTAACCCAATAGTTTAGATCAACAGATCACATTTGATCATGTAACCAAAAGCGCCCTGGGCAAAGAGGTACATGTTCTATCAATCATATCCACTCATATAGATTGATGGTCTAAGATCACTTGTGTAATTAAAATGTAGGAATCACTTCGATTCTTTAAAACCATGTAAACCTTTGAATAAATGCCCTTTAATACAAATTGAAAGATTTCATCTCAATCTTGAGGTTTCACGCATCTATCTATGATAAGATTTTAGCCTTAGGGATAATCTAAAGCATTAAAATATAACATGAAATAATTCACTTCCTTCAACCCAACTCATAAGAATCCCAAGGAAATAAATATCTATCCAGTGTACTTAATGCTAAAAAGTGGCATCCCTTAGGGCACACATACGAAGAAAATTACAAATATAATGACTTATTACAACATATTATTATACTAGTAACCCTATAGCTTTTAAATGTGTATTCAATCACTTAACAAATTCTTCTTCATGTCATGTCAAATCAACATGCATAACTAGTGCTAGAATCTACTCAATGTTGATGATAACATAAGCTAAAATTACATGTGCTTCTTTAAACTCCTTCTCGAGGAGCCCCAACAAAATTGATCCCTTGCCACTAATAACATCACCAAACACATTCTTAAAGTAGTCTCTATGATCAAAATTCTAGCCTTATGATACTAATAACTCTTTCTAAAGTTGAATAAGTTTCCATGGCCTTGCAAGTTGGGAAGTCCCCTAGCCCACGAGTATCAAATAATTTCAAGAGTCCTTCCAAAACTCAATGCCACCTAAATTACACTCATCCCCAGAGTGGACAATACTATTGAGGCAATTTTTTTTAGACATGCCACTCTTTGCAATGTGATTTATTAAATCATCACTAAAGACATCTCCACTCGAATTAGGCCCCTTGTGCCTCTTTTCACCTCCTTAGAATACGAAGGGTATGTAGAAGGTCATAAAATATTGGATAACATCATTCTAGCCCATGAAGTTGTTCATACCCTCAAATCTATTGATATTTCAAAGATGTTCATTAAGCTTGACATGTCCAAGGTTTTTGAAAAATTGGGCTAGCAATACATATGTTATGTTCTCCTTGCCTTTGGCTTTCACTCTTCTTGGGTTGACTAGATTTTTTCTCTCATCTCTTTATCCTTCTTCTCCATCTCGATCAATCGTTCCCCTTCCCCTTGTTTCACTCATTCTCATGGTATCCATCAAGGAGATCCTCCCTCCACCTTCAACTTTATCCTTATGGCTAAAGGATGGTATAAGTATAGCAATGGTTGTTCATTCCAATAAGCTTTATGGACTGAAATTACACAATAGCTCTCTTTTGATTCCAAATAAGAAATTTGGGGTGATATCGTGTTAATGGGTGCCCTTGTAGCTCATGAAATCCATGATTCAAATTGAGTCTTAGATGAGTTCATGGATGTTTTAGGTACCTCCATAGCTCATCTCAAATCTTATATTTTTTCTTTATCACTAGCATCCTTGTCCAATTTTAGATCTCTCATATACTCAATTTCTCTAAGCTCCCTTCTCACTAAATATTTAGGAACTCCTCTCCTAGACTCCATTGTTCATAATGCAACTTAGGAAGACCTTATCTTTAAGATAAACAAAAGACTATCTTGTTATAATTTTCACCCCCTGAACATTGCAACTCATCTAATCCTTCTTAAGTCAATCCTTCAAACCATACCCTTTTATCTCTTCTTTGTTCTTGCAATTCTCAAGCATATCCTCAAAGCCATTCAAATTGTCTAAAAACACTTCCTCTAGTGTGGACTAACAAATGCCAAACAATGGGCCTTAGCTACCAAAAAAACCCATTGTCTTCTCAAACTAAAAGGAGGGTTTGGTTTGTGATATCTAGAACTTCTTAATGTATTCCTTCATGAACAAACCTAATGGTAATGACTCAAAGGGAAATATGATATTTGGGGTGATTTTTGGCAAAGTAAATATGCTAATAAAATTAATGATCTAGACTTAGTACGCATGGATGAAGACCAACTTGGATCCCTCATATGGAACTCTACATGGAAAAATAAATCATTAACTTAGAAACATAGTTCTGGGGAAGTTTGCAGTGGAGAAACTTCCCTCTTTTGGTAGATTCTTGGAAACAATCACCTCAACTCTAGGAGAATTTATGCTTCATGACTCTCGAGGACATCCTTGCTACAAAACATAGGACTATTATTGTTTAGTCAATTTGATGTTCTTAAATTGTCAGCATAAATTATCAACCAGGGCAGGTACACTGATGAAGCAAAAGTGCACTTTGTGTGTTAGAAGTTATTTTATGTCGTTATTATGTTTATGTTATTGTTAAAGTCTAAATTGAGAATTAGTATGGAGATGGTGTTACTGTCTATATTATAGTATTGTCCCTAAAATCTATTAGTTGGTTATTCTAAAATTAATCTTTATTGAATCAAGTTTTGTGGATGGTTGAAGAGTGATCCTAAACTCTGCTCAAGTTTTTGTTTTTGTTTTAAATTTTATGCTGTAGCCAAACTAACTATGAAAGCATGTACACAAGAGATCTACTTTATCGAATTGGGAATGAATGATGCTTGAATTCACTTGCCAAGAAAAAGACTGTCACTCTTTGACTATTGTAGCTTCACTCAAACAAGAACTAAAACTAAATTGATAAGCTATCAAACAACCAAACTGTGAAATGATATAACTGAATTATACTAGGTAGAAAGCAAATGAGATGATAAAACTATGCTAGGTAGAAAGCAAATGAAATAAATGAATTATGCTAGGTAGAAAACAAATGAAATTGCTGATGCAGATATCAATTCAATTGTGGACTTCATTAGGCTGCATCCTAAAACATAAAACAGAGCATCCATAATTTAACTTTAAGAAATCAAAGGAAATCTAATTTCAATGGATCAAAGACTTGAACTGGACGTAGGGTCCCTCCACGAGACAATCAACCACTTCAATCAACACAACATGGGAAGCATGAACCAAAATCTATTAATCGAAAATAGTTTTAACAGAACGTTTTCAAAATTACATACAACTGCGCGCACCAACACACAGAGTGACCATTGTTCTTATAACATTTCTTCAAATAACAACATGAGAATTTTAAGCCTATGTATCTTCATTACGATCCCTATTAAACCGAAGTATATCACTTAACCATCAATTTGCTATTTGGAAAAACAAATCGATAATATTTCGTGAAATTCACACTTTGTTCCAGCGTATGATCTTGTAGTTGATTTTGAGGTTGACCGTATTGCAGTGCAATTATTTTGAAGGATTGGCTCGAGAGAATAGGAAAGAATCCATGAGGGGATCATTCCTCATCTATGCATATCTTCTTTTGCTGAGCTGGTGCACTCGAACCCTGTCAACAATGGAGGTAACTGTGGATTAGCTTCAGAATTAGGTCAATTCCATAGCTGAATACAAACTTTAACAAAACAATAAGGTATATGGAAAAAATATAAAAAAGAGGACATGTAAGTGATTACCTTAACAAAACCTTATGTTTATTGCATTTATTTAGGTGATAGGAATAGGAAAAATGAAGAATTATGGACAAAAAAGGTGTCAAGGTAAAGCAGTCCTTGGGCTCTACATTCCCCCACGCTGGAGGTTTTGTATGTCCTCATACAACTCATCATTGTCATTCTCTTGTACCTTTTGACTATCACACTCAGGATTCACTTTCTTCTTCTTTCTGGCAACCACTGGCATTCTTGGTTTCTTCATGAGGCTTTTATATTTTAGGTTGATGATTTCTCTTTGCATTGCCCTATTTTCTTTCTTCAAGTTTTTGTTCTTTTTATACCATAAACTCAAGTGAAGAATAAGGTGGTCACTCTTGGCAATTTGAATCCCATTATGTTCTTTCAATGTTTGATTTTCATTTTTGAGGTATCTGTTCAATGTCTCCAGCTCAAAGATTTCTTGCTTTAAAACATTAGATGTTGAAGGTTCTTGTGGCTCATTGAATTGATTACTTCCTTCTCCTGGACTTTGGATTGACTCTTTAGTTGCTGCTTCCTTCCTTTCTAATGAATCTATGTAGTCATAAATTTCTTGTTGAACAGGATCAACACCTGGACTGTGTACTGGACTTCTTGGAGGTGAAATGAAAGGGGGTGGTGACACCCTTGGAGATAGTTTTGGTGATTATCCTAGAGAGTCTGCAAGGTCTTCAGTCTGCTCTTTCACCTCAAGATTGATATATTCTGTAACTTTTGAGACTGCTTGTTGTACCATGTTCAATCTATTACTTCTTCTTAGACCTTTGGTTGGTAATGCCTGAGTTTTCTTCTTTTTAACTTTTGGATTCTCTTCCTAAGGAAGGATCTTGGTTTAGGAGGGATTTTTGAAGTGAAACAGAGCGATTGGAGCTGCGCGCGCCCTGATCGTGCCCTAGGAGATCGGCCCCAACCAGCAGCGCAGCGGCCTGGGCCTTGGCCCCAGCCATGGCCCCCCCGGATCCGTCTCAGGAGGATCCCCAAAAAGCCTTCTCAGACCTGGTAAAATCACTCCCACCTCTGCGCCCTAGATCTGCAATTTCGAAATTTGTCAAGAAACTTGATATTCTTCAGGAAGTTCAGCTGCCTCCAACTCTTCCTCGCATGGCAACGCTATCCTTGGCTGAGAAAGGTCTCATTGGGCAATTTACAGGCTTATGGCCATCGCCAAAAACGGTGCAAAGATGGGTAGAACGAAACTGGTCGGACAAGATTCCTGGGAAAATATCAATAAGATTCTGCGGAAAAGGGTATTACACATTTCATTTTGAATCCAAAGCAGACAAGGATTTGATCTTCAGGAACGGACCGTACTTCATGGATTCCAGGGGCCTCTATCTCAATAAATGGACCCCATATTTCGATTCGGAACTGGATATTCCTAGTGCCATTCCAGTTTGGGTTCATCTTCCCCATCTTCCTCTTCATTGCTGGGGAGATGAATCAATTTGGGAAAAATGGAATGCTGTTGGCAAATACATTGACAGAAGCGAGTCCAAGGACAACATGCAAGCCTGCGCAAGGATATGTGTCGAGGTGGATCTAGGAAGAGGACTACCTGAAGCAATAAATCTAAAAGCGGATCACTGGAGCCATATTCAGTAACTGGATTATGAGCAGATACCATTTAAATGTAAGGTATGTCACGAATATGGACATTTTGCTAACAGATGCACTAAAATTGTTAATGTAGAGAACGAAGAGCAAGATGGGCACTGGGAACTTCTTAAAAAGAAGAAATCAGCACCCCCCCAATCCATCTATGGATTCTGACATCCCAGGACCCTCTAACCAACGTCCTCCCTCTTCTCCTCCTTTCCCTTCTGACCTCTCTCCTGATCCGCCCCTCCCTTCCTCCTCCAACCCCTTTCTAATCCTTTCCACTGTCGATTCCGCCCCCGAAAACCCCTCCTCAGAGCCTCCAGACTCCCATTTACCTCAGATCACCTCTTCTCAACCCCCCCTTGAGCCCCTCTCATCAAGGATCACTAGGAGCTCTTCAAAAGAACATGGAGCATCAAGTGATACATACAAGAAACCGAGACCTGGCAGGAAATCCGCTAAGCAACATAGAGATGAGAATGCCCAGAAGGACATAGCAATGGGCACACAAGCCCCAATAGAATCCTTCATCCTTGGACACCAAGAGAAAGAGACAATCGGCAAAGAACAAGAGAGGCGAGCACCTCTCCGCATGCCCAATGCATCATGATGAAAATCCTCTCATGGAACAGCAGGGGCTTAGGGAACCCCTAAAAAATAGCAGCTCTTAGAGATTTAATCCACAATGAGAAGCCATAAATAATGCTGATACAGGAAACAAAACAAGATCAACAAGAAATGGGAAAAACTATAGATCAGCAGAAGCAGTACTCAGGAAGCATTAGTGAATCTAGAGGAGCCTCTAGAGGAATTGTCACCATTTGGGACAACAACAAATGGATCTGCAACTCAGTAAATACCCACCAGAACTGGATCAGAACCATACTTGAAAATAGAACAGGTGATAAAACTGTAGTCATAAATAATGTTTACGTTCCCAACCATTATAGAGAGAAGGAAATTTGCTGGGACAATTTGAAGACAAGCATTGATGGAGAAAGAAACACAAATCTTATAGTCGCTGGTGACTTTAATCTAATCTTGCATGCCAATGAAAAAAGGGGAGGAATTTTTGCTCCTGATCCATTTAGAGGCCACCTGGAAACCATCATTCAGGATTATGAATTAGTGGATATTATTCCTAAAAACCGCAGATACACCTGGAGTAATCGAAGGATTGGTAGTGGCAACATAATGGAATGACTTGACAGATTCCTTGTCAACATATCGTTCCTCTCATCCTTCTTTGTTGGTTACACCAATATCCTAAATACCTATGCCTCCGACCACTATCCCATCATTTTAACTTTGGAAACCCATCGCCCTCTTGGCCTTATTCCCTTTAAATACAACCCTCTTTGGAATCGGAATCCTGCAGCCAGAGCAATTGTTAAGAAAGCCTGGAGCCAGCATGTGGAAGGTTCGCCAAGATTTATATGGGAAACCAAATTAAAAAGAATCAAGAAGGCACTTAAAGACTGGGCCAAAGAAAGCTATCAGGAGCCAGAGGAGACCAAAAAGAGAGTAAAAAATGAATTAGAAGAGGTGCAGGCAAGGATAGAAGAGCATGGTTTATCGCAACAAAGCAAAGAGAAGGAGAACGCTTTACACACATAGCTGACCCACATTAATAGGGAGGAAGAAATCAAATGGCGCATAAAATCCAGACAATTATGGCTACAAGGGGGAGACAAAAATACAACCTACTTTCATAAATAGGCCACTGCTCGAAAGCTCAGAAATAATGTAAATACAATCATGGACATCGAAGGAAATAGGCACAGCACTCAAGAGGCCATAAAGCATGCAGCCTCTAAGCACTACAGAGACCTCCTAACTGAAGTCAAAGGGGCAGAAGACTACTCTGACTTGCTCCAGCATCTGCCCAAAGGCGTCACTAAAGAGATGAATGACAATCTAAGCAAAGAAATCGAAGAAGAGGAAATTAAAATATCAATCTGGAACCTACATCCGGACAAGGCACTAGGGCCCGACGGATTCCCCATCTGCTTCTATAGGGAGTTCTGGACTCTGATAAAAAAAGATATGACAAAGATGATTCGATGGGCGCAAAGGAAAGGGAAACTTGGAGGATACACCAATTCCACCTTCCTAGCACTCATACCCAAGGAAAATCGGCCCTCTTCCTTCTCCAGATTCTGCCCCATATCCCTCTGCAACTCCTCTTACAAAATTCTTACCAAAATCTTAGCTATGAGACTCAAGCCCCTCCTCCCCTCCTTGATATCTGAAAATCAAGGAGGTTTTCTGCCCAATAGACACATCACTGACTCCATCCTTCTCATTCAAGAAGCCATCCACTCGAGCCTATCCAGGAAAGAGAAAGGATTCATTCTAAAGCTTGATCTAGCAAACGCCTTTGATAGAGTAAGGCACTCCTTCCTAATTGCTGTTCTAAAAAAGATGGGCTTCGAAACTCCCTTCATTAATATTATTGTTGCCTGTATATCCGGACCATGGATCTCCCCCCTGATCAATGGTAGACCAGGTGAAACTTTCCAATCCTCCCGGGGTCTCAGAAAGGGTTGCCCTCTTTCTCCCTATCTTTTCATCCTCATGGTTGAATCCTTCACAATAGAAGAGTGGGACTTATAACAGGTATCAAATTTGGAAATGGAGTCAAAAATATTAATCATTCACAGTTTGCAGATGACACATTATTAATTGGGGGCGCCTCCACTACAATTGCAAGACGATTCAAGAATCTGTTAGACCAATACATGGGGTACTCTGGAGGTGTAGTAAACCAGCACAAAAGTTGTGTCTATGGATGGAACATATCAACCTAAACTGCCCACAACATTTCAAACATATTTGGTGTCACACGCAACTTGGAATGGACCCACTTTTCCTACTTGGGCATGCCAGTGAGTTTGGGCCCTCTGAAGGCAGAAACTTGGAACGGGATCATTGACAAAGTAAAAAGGAAAGTGAAGCAATGGGGAACACTGTGGCTTAACCCTGCAGGCAGGCTCATTCTTCTAAAATCAGGTATCACTTCCCTTCCCCTTTACCGCTTCTCTCTATATCAGGCTCCTGCCATTTTTCATCACAAATTGGAAGTCGCTCTTCGCCACTTCCTCTGGCAAGGGGGAAAGAATGACAAAAGCAAGTTCAATCTAGTCAGCTGGAAGCATGCCATCCAAACCCAAGATAGAGGAGGTCTTGGTATTAGATCTCCAAAAATCTTAAATTTAGCCTTTGGTGCGAAAATGGTATGGAGGTTAATAACAGGACCCACAGCGTGGTGGAAAAAGGTGCTAGGGATCAAATACCTAAACTTCCCCAAGCAGCAACTCCTTGATTCCAATATGCCCAATAGAGACTCCACTAAAATCTGGAGGTTATGCAAGAAAGCACTCCCTATTATGATGCAAAATACTTCGAAAGTTCCAGGTGGGGGAACCAGCATCAACTTTGGAACTGACAAAATCATGGGGCAACAACCCTTGATCATGCATAAAGAGGCTACTCCAGTCATCAATTATTTCAATAATAGAGGTATTCAAAACTTAAACCAAATCTCCAGCTGGGACCCTCATTCTCACGCTTGGACGGGCTGGTCTTTTCCAGAGATTCCCATAGCTTTAGAATCTAATGTCAGCTATCTGAAGATGCTCCTTCATAGTAAAGCTCCCACCAGAAAAGAGGAAACGGATGGATTTCGCTGGGATCCAACAGGATCAAACTATATAGTAAAAGCAGGCCATCAACACATTTGCAACAACACCTTCCAGATGAGTTGTGGAACCATTGGAAAATTGCTTGGCGAACAGAAGCTCTCCCAAAAATCAAATTTTTTATATGGCTCTTACTGAAAGGAAAAATTCTAATAGCAGAGAACCTAAAAAGAAGAGGCATCAATGGTCCATCCAGATGTCCCAACTATTGCAAGGCTGAAGAAACAATGCACCATTTATTTATAGAATGTCCCTTCGCTGTCAAATGCTGGAGAAAGATGTCCTCCATTGGCAACCAAACCTGGGAACCTCAGCATAACATAGCTGAGACAATTTACAAATGGAAAAAATGTTGTCCCTGGAAAGAAAAAAGAAGCAGCTTGGTGAAGAGAGTATGGTATACTCCCCCTCACACCCTGCTGTGGCGAATCTGGCTAGCTAGAAACAAATTTTTTTTCCAAGATAAGAGCCCAAACACACGAACAACCTGCAGCAAAGCTAAAAGCCTTGCTCTGGAAGCAATTTCAATCAACACCACTGGGAAAATAGATGCAACAAATTACAGTGTGGAGGAACGAGACCTAATAAGTTACATTTTGGAAAGACATCATAATGTACAGGAAAGTAATAAGAGGGAGGCACAGAACAATGCAGAAGCTAGATCATGGAAAATCAGACTAAAAGACCAGGAATTTACCAACTGGATACAAAGCAACAACTGTTTCTATCTATTCTTCGATGGGGCATCAAAATCAAACCCTGGCATAGCTTGAGCAGGGGGTCTGATTTTTAATGCCAATGGGGAGTGCATTCTTCGGTATGAGTGGAGTCTAGGGAAGGTTTCGAATAACAGAGTTGAAGCTTTAGCTCTGTTTTAGGGCCTAACTCAATTAGGCAAACTGGGAATAAAGAAAGCAATGGTATTTGGAGATTCCTCAGTTGTAATTTGCTTAATGGTTCATCAGCAGAACTCCCCAAACACTCTGCTTCAGCAAGTCAATCAACGCAACCGAATCCTCCACCAGACAATGGAAGGCATTCAATATTTCTATGTTCTCCGAAGCCTTAACAAGAAGGCGGACAACAGAGCCAACAACGCATGTGGAAGACCAGCCGACACCTTAAGATGCAACTCCACAGAAACTTTCCAACCTGTACCGTGACTCCTCACAAAGCCAACAACGTCAAGCCCAAAATTACTGACAGGGCTGAAATTAATCATGACCCTCAGGCGGACCAAGGGATTGCTTTCTGGAACAAAATATTTCAAAATCATGAAATATACAAAACATTCAATAAGTGTGACAATCTCAGCAAAAACGCCGACAGATCTCCCACAAGATCCGATTCAAGGACCCTTCAGGAATATAAGCAGGTTTGTCAGCAGCTCGTGAATCGTCAGTCCCTCTCCCGCCTAGTCTCCATTCAGCGCTCGCCTATATTACTCCCCCACTCTTCTCTCATATGCGTTCATATCTCCCTCCCCTGTCGCCTGATCTCTGCCTCCTTTCGCCTCTGTTCTCAAGTGCTCCTTCGCAGGCAACTTAGTGTAGCTCGCTATAGGGGCATTCTCTGCCCTTTCCGCGCCTATCTTTTCTCCATTCAGCACTCGCCTTTATTTCTCCCCCATTCTTCTCTCATAAGCGCTCAGCCCTCCATCCCCTGTCGCCTGATCTCTGCCTCTTTTCGCCTCTGTTCACAAGTGCTCTTACTCAGGCAGCTTAGTGTTGCTCGCTCTAGAGGCAATCTCTGCCCTTTTCGCGCCTATCTGATCCTCAGGTTAAGACCCTCCTCAGGCGGTTCCAGGCCCTCTAAAATTTGTGCCTTTAGGCGTTTTCAGGCTCTCAAACCTTCTATTGAGACTTTCGCCATTCCTGCTATCCGCGTAGTGCGTCTTCTCCCTTTCATTGATTACTTCTGCTTCTCATCCCAGCCACTTCCAACTTCTTTCATGGCTCGCAGCGAAGATTGTCTGCACTGTGCAGACTTGCAAGCAGAGTTAGAAGAAGTCAGGGCCCAACAGCGCATCCTAGAGAATCAGCAGAGGATCTTGGAGACGAGACTTGAAGATCATAATCGCATATTGAACGAGAAATACAGAGCTGAAATAGACCTCTTTCTGCACAGGGTTGCCTCTCTCCATGAACAGTTCAGTCAACTATCAAATCGATGCAGCCATGCGGAAGAATCGATTTCCATCCTGCAGTATATGATGGACAAGAAAAATAATGTAGCCACCAGTTCTTCAAGTGCCAAACAGGATGGAGTGGATCAACAACTGGAGGAATCCACCGCAAGGCAAATCAGTCATATTGTCATAGATTAAAATGTTTTGCAAATGTCAATTTTGGATGTCTCAATATGTAAGAATTTATAGTAGCTCAGGTAATGTCAGAAGTAGAACAAGTAGGAAAAGGATCAAGGAGAAATCTCCATTTTGTAACTCCCTTGATCCAAGCTGTCATCGACACCTAATGTACTTCAGGAGCCTTGACTCCTCTTCTTTTTTCAGCCACTAATATAGCAACCGACTTTGTTAAAAAAAAAGGAAGGATCTTGGTTTGAGATAAATCCTCTGTTCCTTTGCAAGCTTTCTTTCTTCTAAGATTCCCTTTTTTCATTTTCTGCAAAATATCCACTATGGGTAGTTCATCCTTTGATAATTCTTGTTGAGAGCGGGGTTCTTGTTCTTTTGTTGTTCCCATTTTTCTCTTCCTTCCCCTAAGGGTTCTACTACCACTAGGTCGTTCAAGGGTTTTCTCTTCAAAATGATTTCTTACTAGAAACTTTTCCCAGTTGTCACCTATACTTTGAAGGTGAAACTCAATCAATATTTTTATCAATCCATGATGGTACATGGCATTGTCTATGAATTGAATTTTATTTTAAACATTCATGGAAATTTTCTTAAGACTATGCAAGAGGAAGTATGGAATATTGATTTGGTGTTCCTCAAGAAAATTCATCATTATCCTAATGTGGTAGAAAAACATGCATCCAAACCGACCTTCACAAGTAATAATTATCTGAAGTACAAGGAGAAAATTTATCCATTTACTCTTAAGGGATGTACTAGGAATACCTTTTCTGAAGATGGTGATGTCCATGTTTCGATTTTTCAAGAAGACTTTTCAATATTCCCCATCAATCCCTCTATTTTTGAACCATTTTCCTCCACTTCTGGGTAATTCGGTAGCTTCTGCAATAAGGGACTCCATTATGGTGAACTTGATGTCTCTTATTTCAACCTCCGTTCCATCAATAGAATGTGCAAAAGTCTTCGTTACCTCCTTGTGGAAACCATCAAATTTCTCTATGAATTGTAACCACTGTACTTTCTGCAACAACTCCCTAGTCTGAGGATATCCTTCCAAGAACTTCTTTCCTGCTGGTTTTGTTCAGACAATAACACCCATTATGGAAGATGCTTCATCTCAAGGAATGTTTACTTGACAAGGAAAAATGGTGTTGGTAAGGTTTTGTTCAGTGGCAGAGAGATGGAGAGGCTATGTGAATTCGGAGAAATGAGAGAACAAGTGAATTATAATGAAGGCTGCAAGAATGAGTTAATCGTTAGAGCGCATTCAAATTAATGATTCAGTGATTACTTCAATAGATTCAGAATGGGCACAAGACATGAGTTAAATTGGTGGATTATGATGATTTTGACAAGTGACCATCACCCACGATTTGCAATGATTTCGTTTTATTTCGACAATGCTATGTCCTCATAGTTCATATATGCAATATGTTAACCCTTATTGTATGATTAAAGTATCACATACCTTTGACTGATTTGCTAACCTTATTTGTCCTTTGATATCTTTTGCAGGTACTTTACACTGTCAATTATTCTTCAATTCGAGTCACTAAGTGTTCCTGTCAAATTGGCTACAAAATCTTATTAGAGCTGTAGAAACTTGTTCGAGTTGCGGAAAGTTACTAATTCTGTAGCTGAGAAAAAACTTTAGGAAAGGGGAATTTCTTTTTGGACAAGAGAAAATTTAATATGCCAGCATGAGTTGGTTTTCACTTCAAATTTTCTATATAAGCATGCCAACAACATGTTGGTTTTCATGTTTATACATTATTATTTTTTAATACTATATATATATCTATATATATATATATATATATATAAATATATATAATATATATATAAATATATAATATATATATATATATATATATTAAATGTATATAATGTATATATTAGAAATAAAATTTCTAAGGGGGAAAAGAATAAGAATTCTTCTCAACCATCTTCAATTCTAAATTAACTTGGAAAATTTTGACAAATTCTTCTTTTGTCAATGGCTTATGATAAAGTCTAAGTCGATGTCCATTCACTAGAAGAGGAATTTACTCTTCATCAATAGTCCTGATTCTAATTGCACCATTGTCAAAGACATTTTCGACATAAGGTCCAAGCCAGTGAGTCTGGAATTTTCCTTGGAAATTCTTAAACTTTGAATCGAAGAGTAATACCCAATCTCCTGGATGAAATTTCCTTTCTTTAATATACTTATCATGCCATTTGGATCTCTGTTGCTAAACTAGGTTGGTCTTCTGGAGGGCTTCTTGTATTATTTCATCAAGCTCATTAAGTTGTCTCATCCTTTGCTTTTTAGCTTTTGATAAGTCAAGATCCAATTGGACTGCTGTTTTATAGGTCTAGATCTGAAACCGTATTTGAAGTAAGACCTGCTTCCCATAAACAAGTTCATAGGGAGTATGTACTGTAGTACTTCTCCATGTAGTTCTATAAGCCCACAAAGCTTTTGGAAGCTTTTCTGCCTAGTACTTCCTATGTAAGTGTACGGTTTTGGTAAGAATTGCGTCAATCACCTTATTTGTAGACTCGACTTGTCCATTGGCTTGTGGATGGTATGGAGTGTACTTTCAATGCTTGATTTTGTACTGCTCCACAAGCTTCTGCACTAATCTGGATGTAAACTATGTTCCTTGATCTGTTACACTTTCTCTTGGAACACCTAAACGAGTGAAAATATCCTCAAAATTAAATGAAACTACAACATTTTCAGTAGCAAAAGGAAATGCTTTAGCTTTTACCCATTTAGTGACATAATCAGTACATACCATAATATACCTTTTTTGCTTTGAAGGTGAACTGATTGGACGAACAAAATTAGTGCCCATTTTTCAAATGGTTCAATAAGTACTCGTGGCTGTAATGGCATTTCATTTGAAAGAGTAGGTTTGCCCATTCTCTGACAACTGTCACATCTTTTAGTATATTCCTTGGTATCCTTGAAATGGAAGGCCAATAATATCCTAAAAGTAGGACTTTATAAGTAGTTCTTTTGTCAGAAAAATGTCCTCCACATGGTTCATGATGGTAGGCTTTAAGTATTTCTAGTATTTCATCCTCTCAAACACAGCTTCTGATGATGAGATCTGGTCTTGTTTTGTATAATTCTTCATTTATCCATGAATAATATGTGCTATTGTGAACTATCCTCCTCTTTTCTCTAGGAGACAAATGAAATGGCATTTTCCCTATAGCTAAATAGTTAGCAATATTTGCATACCAAGGTGATTTAGTAGATACTGCAAAAATATATTCATCAGGAAATTTATCCTCTATAGGATGATCATTATTATCATTCTGAATTCTAGATAAAATGTCAGCAATTGTATTCTGTTTTTCGGGTCTATCTAGAATGGTGATGTTGAATTTTTGTAACAATAAGAGCCATCTAGTTATTCTTCCATTAGTGATTGGTTTATTCATTAGGTATCTAATGGCATAATGGTCTGTGTGAATGAAAGTTTCATAGCTAATTATATAATGTCTGAATTTGTTAATGGCATGAACTACGACTAAGAATTCCTTCTCAATTACAGTATAATTTAGCTTCGTAGGAGGTAAATTTTTATTGGTATAATAGATTGCATAAGAAATAAGATATTTTTGCCCTAACAAAGCTCCTAAGCCTGTATCTGAAGCATCAATTGATATATGAAAAGGCAATTTCCAATTAGGTCCTTTTAATATAGGTGCTTCAGAAATTCTCTTTTTCAAAGTTTCAAAGGTAGCTTGACAATCAGAATTCCAACTAAATTCACAGTCCTTGGTAAGTAGTTTAAAGAGTGGAGATGCAATTTTTGTGAATTTTTCTATAAATATTCTATAATATCTAGTAAAACCAAAAAAACTCCTAACATCTCGTTGACAGTTTGGCACTGATAATTTAGAAATGACCTCAACTTTAGATGAGTCCACCTTAATTCCATCTCCTGAAATATGGTGACCTAAAACAATTCCTTCATTAAACATCATGAAACATTTCTTAACAAAAGATTTGTTTCTTTACATCTTATTAAAACTTTTTCTAAATTTTCAAGTGCTTCGTTAAAAGAATCTCCATAAACTGTGAAATCATCCATATACACTTCCACACAATCATGAATAAGATCAGAGAAAATTCCGAGGACTGCTCTTTGGAATGTTGCCGAAGCATTGCATAATCCAAATGGAATTACTCGGTAAGCATAAGTTCCCCATGGACAAGTGAATGTGGTTTTATCTTGATCTTCAAGTGCTACCTGAATCTGTTTATATCCACTAAAACCGTCAAAAAATGAAAAATACTTTTTCCCTGCTAATATGTCTAAGACTTGATCTATGAAAGGAAGTGGAAAGTTATCTTTTAATGTTGCTTTATTCAATTCCCTGTAATTGATGCATACTCTCCATTTTCCATTTTTCTTTGGAACGATTACTAGGGGTGAAACCCACTGACTATCTGATATCGGATAGATGAAATTTACATTTAGCAGTTTTTGCAATTCCTCTACAATTTCTTTGAGATTTGGGTTCATTCTTCGTTGTGGCTATCTAGTTGGTCTTGCACTTTGTTCAATGTAAATATGATGTATGCAAGTCTTAGGATCAATTCCTCTCATATCAGTGTATTCCCATGCATATGCAGTGAATGTTTCTATAAAACTTCTACCAGTTGATTCTTTTGTAATTCTTCAAAGTTTTCATTAACATTCAAAGTTTTACGTGGAAAATTTCTATTAAAGAATTCCCAAATTTCTCCGTGGAGAGCAATGATACTTGTCTAGATGAGAGATATTCATTTCGTCTACAGTCATAATGTGAGGAAGATTCATTATTTTCCAATAGATTTAAGATTTGGTCATCCTCTTTTACTTGTTCAATAGTGAAAACAGGTTGTATATCATCAACATCATCTATCCATTCCTCATTCTCTGTTTCTATTGTTGTTCTTGCAAGTGGGTATAATGTAAATTTCTTTATAGAATTTCCATCTGAGATAAACATGTCTCCTGATCTACAACTGATGAAAGCATCAACTGTAGCTAACCAAGGTATTCCTGGGATTAATGGATGTCCTCCTAAATTATTCTTGGGTGTCAAGACCATGAAATCAATAGGATATTCCCAAGAATCTAAGGATACACAAACATCTTCCAACACACCATCAAGTTTAATCACAGACCTATCTGCTAATTGTAATAGTGTTGGTGTGTATTGAAGGTTAGGAAGCCTAAGTGAGTCCATAACTTGTTTACTCATTATGTTTATGGCTGCTCCTAGACCAATCAATGTGTTTGGTATTTCAATTCCATTGATGTGAATTTTTACAATGGGGCTCCACGGATCTAGATATTTTTGGATTGTCGTTTTCCCCATTATGATGTCTACAATTTTCCCGACTAATTGAATTCTTTTTATGTCTTTTCTTTTTCTTCTTGGTCTTTGAGTACTTAATTCCTTAATTGTTTTTGCAAAGAATGGTATTTATTTTATGGCTTGTAACAAAGGAATTTTGATACGGACATTTCTTAATTCATCCATCATATTATAATCAAGCAATGTGATTTGTTTTTCTACTCCTTCATCAATTTTCAACCGTTCAGGAAAAGGTGGTCTAATTGATACCGAGGGTTGTTCTATAGCAGGAGTATTTATTGGAACATTTTCTGTTTGATTATTTTCTTTTTGAGGGAGAGAGGTCTCTCCTTCTTTAGATTGATTTTTATGTTTTTGAATATTTGTTCTTGATTCCTGAATAACAACAGGGGGTTTTCTGTGAAATACTCTTGCAGACCTTAATTGGGCATTATTTAGATCTAGTGGAGTTATTATATGAGTTTGAGGATTTTGCCCTTCCATGTTGTAGACAGGTTGTTGTGACATTTTACTATTAGGATTTGGAAGTGGTTGAGTGGGTAGTTGATTTGGTTTTTGTGCAAATGGTAGGGAGAGCTGTGGGTTTTGACTCTGAACTTGGACTTGAGGCAATTGATTAGCTTGAGGCATTTGATTAGATTGGGGTAGGAATTGTGGTGGAAGATATGATGGTGAATCCAAGATTCCAAGATTGTGACTGTGGCTGATCCCAAGGCTGCCAAGATGGATTCCAATTATTTTGTGAAGACTAAGCAAATTGTTGTGGTTTGAAGCCTTGTGGTTGATTTGGTTGGGAGTTTTTCCATGATCTCTTGGCTATAAAGTAAAGAGGGTCTACTTGTTCCGGTATTCCTTCATCATTAAATACAACCTTGGGACCTGGTAAAGAAGGACCCTCCTTAGTATCATGGTTATATGCACATATGGCACAAGTTTCTATAGCTTTTGAATCTAAGGGACTCTCTCTTAGGGCATGCTTCTTTTGACATCTAGGACAGAGAATGGATAATGCGGCATTTTCATATTTTTTCTTATTTTCTATTTTAAGGGTGTCTATCTGTTCACTTAGACTCCCTAAAATATCTGTCTTGAAAGTATCAAGAAAGCTTCCTAATTCTTCCCTACTAACTGTCCCACCTGCATATTTATTAATTCTTGATAAGAGAAGGTCTCTAGGACTCTTTCCAACTCGTTCTTTACCCCTTGCGACATGTACACATAAATCACAGATACGTACAAATGGTAATTGAGAAATATCTCCTTTTCCTGTTAAGTTAACGAGATCAATCCATTCATCTTTGATGGCTTTGAGAAGGAGGGTTTTCAAAGTTTCCTCATCCAAATTATCCATTTTTGATCTTTTAATATTATAGACAAATCTCTCTACTAAGTCTTCAAGATTTTCATCTTCCTTTTCTGTCATTTTGAAGACTTCATCTTTAATGTTACTAGGCATATAATAATCTCTATATTTGCCCAGGAAATCCTCTTTCATTTGTGTCCATGTTCTTATAGAATTCATTCCTTAACTCATGAACCATTTTAATGCCGAATCCTTTAAGGTAGCAGGGAACAATTTCAATTTTTGAGCATCATGCAGATAATCATATGATCTGCATAATACTTCAAATTCGAAGAGAAATGTCTCTAGGTCTTCACTTCTTTTTTCGTGGAAATTAGGAAGAATAGAAGGTGAAATATTTTTCATTGAGAGGGTTGTATCTTCATCGAAAATAGGAAATCCAAAAGGATCTCGATTTCCTCTACCTCTACCCCCTCCTCTATTCCTATCTCCACCTCCTCCTCTACATCTACCTCCTCCAATCCTATTTTCCTCACCATTGACATTGTGTACCTCTCCTTCCCCTTCTTCAGCCATGAAAGATTCCTCAGAACTAATGGAAGGTTCTTCTGATTCTTCTGGTTCCTCTATCAATAGGTGGCTAGAATAAGTTTCTTGTTCCTCTTCTTCACTAGGAATTTCTATTTTTTCTCCTAGAATTTGTTCACTAGTGGAGGATAGAAAATCTACTTCTGTAGTTGGGGATGTAGGATTTTCTTCAATTACCACTTTAGTAGATGAAGTAGGTGATGTTTTGGATTGGATTTCTGATCTTGAGACTTTAGGAAGTCTTTGTCGACCTGCAAATGGAATTCGAGTTTGAGTAGGTGGTGTGGAATTTTGAAGTTGTGTTGAAGTGAGTGGATTTGTGGGAATTAAGCTTCTTCCTCATCCTACAAATCTACCTCTAGAGTCTCTATCCCTACGCATATCATGGTTTTTTTTTTTATACTTCTATTTGTACTTCCCCGGAAACGACACCAAAATGTTTAGTCAATTTAATGTTCTTAAATTGTCAACATAAATTATCGACTAGGGCAGGTAATTGATGAAGCACAAGTGCATTGTATGTGTTAGAAGTTATCTTATGTCATTAACATGTTTATGTTATTGTTAAAGTCTAAATTGAGAATTAGTATGGAGATGGTGTTATTGTCTATATTAGAGTATTGCCCCTAAAATACTTTAGCTGGTTATTCTAAAATTAATCTTAATTGAATCAAGTTTTGTGGATGGTTGAAGAGTGATCCTAAACTCTACTCTGTTAGATTGTTTTTGATTTTATTTTAATTTTATGCTCCAGCCAAACTAACTATGAAAGCATGTACAAAAGAGATCTACTTTATTGAATTGGGAATGAATGATGCTTGAATTCAGTTGCCAAGAAAAAGACTGTCACTCTTTAACTATTGCAGCTTCACTCAAACAAGAACTAAATTGATAAGGTATAAAACAACCAAATAGTGCAATGAGATAATTGAATAATACTAGGTAGAAAGCAAATGAAATGATCAAACTATGTTAGGTAGAAAGCAAATGAAATTGCCGCTGCAGATATCAATTCAATCGTGGACTTCATTGGGCTGCATCCTAAAATATAAATCAGAGCATCCATAATTTAACTTTAAGAAATCAAAGGAAATCTAATTGCAATGGATCAAAGACCTGAACTAGACGTAGGGGCCCTCCACGAGATAGTCAACCACTTCAATCAACACAACATGGGAAGCATGAACTGAATTTTATTAATCGAAAATAGTTTTAACATAACATTTTCAAAATTACATACAGTGACGCGCACCAAAACACAGAGAGACCATTGTTCTTATAACATTTCTTCAAATAACAACATGAGAATTTTAAGCCTATGCATCTTCATTACGATCCCTATTAAACCAATCTATATTGCTTAATCATCAATTTGCTATTTGGAAAAGCAAATCAATAATATTTCATGAAATTTGGACTCTGTTCCGGCGTATGATCTTGCAATTGACTTTGAGGTTGACCGTATTGCAGTGCGATTATTTTGAAGTATTGGCTCGAGAGAATAGGAAATAATCCATGAGGGGATCATTCCTCATCTATCCATATCTTCTTTTGCTGAGCTGGTGCACTCGAACCTTGTCAGGAATGGAGGTAGTTGCAGATTTGTGGATTAGTTGCTGCATCAGGTCAATTCCATAGCTGAATACAAACTTTAATAAAACAATAAGGTATATGGACAAAATATGAAAAATAGGACATGTAAGTGCTTACCTTAACAAAGCCTTATGTTTATTGTATTCATTAGGTGATAGGAATAGGAAAAAGGAAGAAGTATGGGCAGAAAGGGTGTCAAGGTAAAATCATCCTTGGACTCTACAATTACCAACCAATATTGGGCCCCCATCCTCGATGACTTTGATTGGAGACGCTGGTTAATTTCTCCATATCATACCCCACTTCAAGTTGGATTAAATTTTACTACTCTGAATATTGAACTTAACAATTGCCATATCAAATGCTTATCCATCCCAGGCAAACTACAACGGGGCTATAAGCTAGAAGGAAATTTCAATACCAAGGAAGCTTATGCCCTATAAATAAGGCATTATAACATGCCCCTCCCCACATTTACCCACTTTTACAAGCCCTCTAGGTAAATGTGAGGTTGAATGCTACTATGACATGACCCGACCTCCAAGTTCCAATTGTGGAAGTGGGGTTGACAAACGACAACTTTACTAACTTCCCTCAAAGACCACAAACCACTCAAAAGGTTGCAAACCACCCTAGGTGGTCAATCCCTAAGCTAGAACCCCTTTTCACTGACATAACACCCCAACCACACACACGACAAGGCAACAATGTAGTTATAGGCCTCCAACCACACACATACGCTTCCTTCCATGCAGTTATGACCTAGTTTAGTGCCCGTGATCTCGAGATTTGAGCCACTTTTCCATGCTAGCCTCCAGACGACTATCTAGAACTTCCTGTAACTTTCCATAGCCATAATTTACATGACAATAATGCCAAACATTCAAACTTGAAGCAATAACCCGACCTAGATTTCCTAGAACATGATAAACATTTCATCAAACATATGGTAAACATGTAAGCTATAGGCCATGAATGCATATCTGATCATAAATCTTTGAACTTCATCTAAAAATCACCAAGAAGGTCTAATGCCCTCTCAAGTAGCTGCAACAACACTTGTTAGCCCATACATTCATCAACCATTTAATTACTTATTAAGTCATGAACAAGAGCCATAGCTAGATCACATCATAGAACCATGCTTATAACCATCATATAACCATAATATTAACCATGACAAAACAACCATCAAATCAGCATAATAAAAAGTACAAGTGCTCATAGATAACAAGTAGGAAAATAACTCTTATTAACATATGCAAAATCCAACCAAGTCAGGGACTTCCACGTACCACCCAACCATAGATTAGGCTGAACCAAATATTTCTTTGAGGCAATAACCCCTGTGTCATATTACAAGCATTAATGTGGGATATCATGGGATAAACCAGGACATAATCAACTAGGGACTCCAGAGGTTAAACCACTTCCACCCTCAAACTACTGTGATCTCACCTAAACTGGTCCCGAGATCACATAACCAAGCCAAGCTTGGATTCCTCCGAAATTCTTCACCATACCTTGAGGAATTTTCCTGTCTCCACCCACCTATTAAGGGCTTCCCAGAGAAAGCCATCTCCACCTCCAACCCTTGGGATTTTCCTGAGACCAGCTCACCTAGTTCCAAAACCTTCTGACAATCCAAAGCTCAACCAAGAATGAATCCCATCACACCATGGCTATCTGGGAAATGGCAAAGAAAGGATGAAACCACTGTAAAACCAAACAAAACCCATGCCAATGACAACAAATGAACCAAATAAACAAATGCATGAACCATGCATTCACACTTCAACTAGGATATCACACATGCAACCCATTACCTACAAAATCCTCCTACTGAAGCTGTTGATCCAACCTTCTCATTGCTCTCCTTTGCTTGTCCTTTTACTTCCTTTGCTTGCTTGTTTGCTTTCTTCTCTTGGAGCTCTTTCTCTTTCTAACACTATTCTCAAGCTAAAATTGACAAAAGCTATGAACTGGTTCTCTGTCAAGCCAGGAGGGTAACTCCACAAATAACTTGTTTATTGCATTAGCCAAATCATGAATATATACATGAGTGGAGAGACTCTTGGGATTCCAATTCCAAGTTCTCCTGGTTTTCTCTAATTCATAACTGAAACTATTTACAATATCTACAATAATCCTAATCCTTTTGGATTAGGTGTCAACATTTCCCCCCTTAATCTGAACGGATGTTGGTGAGTCCACACATCATTTTGAATCTTTCAAACTTTTCTCCTCCAAGCGCTTTGGTGAAGATGTTTGCAATCTGCTCATTTGTGGAACAATACTATAGATGGATAGTATTGGCTTCAACATGATGTTGAATCAGATGATATTTTGTATTAATGTTCTTGGTTCAATCATGAAACTTTGGTTTCTTGGCCAAATTTATTGCAGAAGTGTTGTCAATAAAAAGAGGAGCTAAATGCACTTGTTTCTCCTACAAATCTTCCAGAATTTTACTGAGCCACACAGTTTCCTTTGTTGCTTTAGCTACTGCCACATATTCTGCCTCATTTGTGGAATCTGTTGGAACTGATTGTTTGCATGACCTCCAGGAGACAACTCCTGATCCAAGACTCATAACATAACCTGAAGTAGATACTCTAGTTTATTTATCTCCATCAAAGTTTGAATCAGAATAACCAATCAAGCTGAAGTCGTCCACCTGTGTATATTTGAGTCCAAAGTCTTGAGTTCCCTTCAAGTACTTTAGAACTCTTTTTGCAACATACCTATGACCCTCACAAGGATTTTGCATAAAGTTGAGAGGATTCCTACAACAAATAAAATGTCTGGTCTGGTAGTAGTCAGGTAGTTGAGACTTCCTATAAGCTGTCTATACTTTGTTGCATCCTCAAATTCTTTTCCTTAAGTGGATTTGAGCTTTAAGTTCTATTCCATTGGAGTAGTTAAAGTATTGCACTCAACCATGCCAAACTTGTTCAACAGATCTCCAATGTACTTCTTATGGGAGAGGAATATAAACTTCATATGTTGAGTTAATTCAATGCCAAGATAGTAGTGAACATAGCCCAATTATGTCATTTCAAAACCTTTCCTTAGTTCCTTCTTTGTGGATGCAATGTAGTTCTCATTGTTCCATGTCATTAGAATATCATCTACATATGCCACAAGATATACAATTGTTTTGCCAACTTTCTTGACAAACAAAGTTGCATCATCAAGATCATAATGTTTGAAATTGAGTTTTAGAAGATGCATTTTACCAAGTTCAGTGCTTGCTTGAGGCCATACAAGGACTTTGGAATCTTGCATACTTTGTGGTCCTGACCCTTCGCAAAAAACCCTTTTGGTTGGGACATAAGAACATTCTCTTTCAAATCTCCATTCAAGAAAGTAGTTTTTACATCCTTTTGAAGGAATTTCCAACTGTTCTGAGCTGCCAAGGAAAATAGTGTCAGTATGGCAGCCCATTTTTCTGTGGGGTTAAAAGTCTCCTCATAATCGACCACTTCCTTCTGTGCAAAACCTTTTGCCACAAGTCTGTTTTTATGCTTGTAAAGTGAGCCATCTACTTTATACTTGTTCTTTAAGACCCACTTGTAGCCTATTGGTTTGGTTCCCAATGGAGGATCAACCAACTTCCAGGTTCCATTCTTTATCAAAGCATCATATCCTTTCTACATCGCTTCTTTCCATTCATCATGAGAAGCGACTTACTTGAAGGAAGTTGGTTCGAAATATGTAGACAAATTCAATTCACAATCATAAGAAACATCCATATCAATGGGTGAATAATGATTGTCTACATCACCTCCATTTTTTCTGGTTGAGCTTCTTATTCTTGTCTTTCCAACCTCATTAGGATGAACAATTTCAAGTGTCTTTGTTATCCATTTTGGAGGAACTTTCTGAGATGACCCAGGTTTCTCAGTTGATTGAGATGGGGCTGAATGAAGTTTACTCTCCCAATTTTGTCAATCACATCACTTAAAGTCTCATCAGTGACTGGAGCTTCATGCGGGGGAGAGAGTGCTTCAAAATAAGATTCCACATATTGATCTAGTATAGGGATACCCCCTTCAACATGTGGAATCTCATTCTCAAACTATTGAAAATACTTTTCATGTCTGAATCTATCCAAGCGATCAAGATGTCGCTCAACAACATTGTCAGTCTTGGATGATTCAAGAAAGATCACATCTCTAGATATTACAAACTTCTTATTCACTTCATCATAGAGATGGTATGGTTTGGAGGTATTTGAATAACCCAAGAAGATACATTTGTGACAACTTGCACTGAGTTTGTTTCTCTGTTCCTTGGGTATTAAGGCATAACAGGTGGAACTGAAAACCTTGAGATGCCTCACCGAAGGAATGTGACCATACCACATTTCATAGTGAGTCTTGTTTTTTTATAGAATTAGATGGACGCCTATTTTTTATATACACAACACATAAAACCACACCTGCCCAAAACATCAGCGTAACATTCTTGAAAAACATCATTGAACATACCATATTTAAAATTGTCCCGTTTATTCTTTCAAGTACTCCATTTTGTTAGGGATTATAGAGCACGATCGTTTGATGTTTGATCCCATGCCGATGAAAATAGTTTTCAAATTCATTTGAGGTGTATTATTTCCCATTATTAGTACGAATAGAGCCAATATGAGATTGTGCATCATTTTCAATCCATGCATGAAAGTTCTTAAATGTTTCAAATGCTTCAAATTTTTTCTTAACTAAATAAACCTTACACATTTTGGTGTAGTCATCAATAAATGTCATCATATATTTATTACCATTTGTAGAAGGAACATGCATTGGGCACACAAATCAGAATGAATGAGTTCAAGCTTTCTATGTGCTCTTGAGTGAGAATCATGAAAATATTGTTTGTGCTTTCCTAAGATACAAGCATCACATTGCTTAAGTTTCCTAGGAATTATAGGCAAACCAATAACACCATTTTTCTTCAACAAACAAAGGCTGTCATAATTCAAGTGTCCAAACATAGCATGCCATAAAAGACTTGATGGGAGTGTACCTTCATCATAGTGATAATTGTATGAAAATTTTTGTGCACGAGCAAAGGCTCCTTGTAGCTTCAAAAGTCTTTCTTCTTCTATCCCAATCATGACAAGTGAATGATCTAATTTTTTTTCTGACCTCAATCTTGCCATCAAATATGTGAATGGAGTGTCCTTGCTGGTGGATGCAGATCAAAGCCAACAAGTTTCTCCTCAACTCTGGGAGGTATATAGCATCATGTAGAATAAATTCTAGAAGTCCAAGCAATTTGAGCCTGATGGTGCCAAGCCTTGATGGCTTGAGTTTTGATTTGTCTGCAAAGTATACTTCTCCATCAACATTATCAGTGTTTTCTTCAAATAAATCTCTTCTGAAATTCATGTGGAAAGTTTCTCTTGAATCAAGCAACCAAGCATCTTTCCATGAAGCAAGTGAAGCAAGTGAAGCATTGAATAAGTCTTCAATTGTTCCAATGTTTCAATGTGCCACAACATAATGAGCGGACTCAAGTGATTTACCTTTCCCTTTGTCGGGTGTTTTGCCTTTTTCTTCATTTATTGCCTAGTCAATTATGTCCCAAGGCATCTTACATGTGGAAGCATCATGCCCATCTCTATTGCATTGTATGCAATGAAGATTAGAACTTTCTCCTTGGAAATGTCCTCCCCACCTTGCCTCTAAAATTATTTCTTCCTATTCCTCTAGAAGAATCTTGTGCCTAATTCTTCACTTTCTATGCAAGGCACACAACTTCTTCAAAAGATTGAGGAGTTGTCTTCTTCCCAAAAGCCTTCTCTCTTTTAGCAAATTTATTCTCAAGGGAGTCAAAGGAAATATTGTTGAGTTTTCCACTTGCTTGCAATGACTCAAGGTAATGTGAATAAGTGGAATATAGTGCCTTGACATAGGGTATGAGAGGAACACCTATTTCAACACTGGTGGATTTTATGTCATGCATAATGGATCTTATTTTTGATGCCAAGGTAAGAGGGTCATCATTTTTCAACTCAAGATTGAACAACTTAATCATCAATTGAACAACTTCAAGTTCAGAGTCTGAGTCATACAATTCCTTAAACTTATTTAAGGCTTCAAAGGAATTTGAAGATGGAGAAATGTGGTGACTCACCTCTTCATTTACAGACACTAAAATCAAGGCATAGGCCTTGCTGTTATTGTTTTCTCAAATGGAAATCTCCTTATATGAAGTGGGTTTTTCAGGTGCATTGTCTCCTTCTCCTTCACAAACCCCTTTCCACAACTAATTAGAAATCAAGGTGTGTTTTATCTTCTGGGACCACTCAAGACAATTCTCTTTTCTAGAGAGAACTACACCCACAATGGAGATGAGAGAATGCATCATATAGTCTAATCTGGCCTCAAAATAATTACAATGGTTGCAACAAAAGGTTGATGTATTTTTAATAAAATTGAGTGGCTATGTCTTAAAAAATTCATTAATATAACTCCATCATATATATAATTCATATGGCATACCAATCATTCATGCTTTTGTCCTTAAAAAATATATATATGCTCCTCATACCACATATTACTGCCTCAAGGGTTTCGAATGTATAAAATATATGAATATTATCCCACTTTATTTTATATATGGTCTTCCATTAAAAAAACATAACCAAGCCATATTCTTTCACCATTCAATACACACCATAAAAAAATTGACTCAAAATTTATGCCATTAAAAGAGCTTCGACTAAAACTTATATGCCATTATATTTAACCACCCAAAAAAAAGACTTCATATCATAATCATCACACAATCAATGCATACCATTTAAACGCAGAACAAAATTGGAGGCCCCAGACTTTGGCTTGCATCTGACCAAAACGACCAAAATGACTGCACCACTATACCGAGATCAATGTTTCCCTCGATTTTCACTTGAAAAGTATGCCCATTCTCTTCAAAACCGTTCTCCAACACCTTGAAATTGTTAATCTTGAACCTCTCGTACTAAAAATACATCTTATCATTTTTTAGAGTCTCAGTCTGCTTTAAATATGATTCTAAAGTTCACAATATATATTTATATTAACGCCATTAGATGGCAAGAGAAAAGCTGAAGGAATTGCTTTGTTATCTCTATACAATGATGAAGATATGGACTTGGATGATGATGTGGACAACAATTCCTCTGTTTCGTTATCTCCCTCGCCTCCACCACCTTTGGCTATTGAAAACAAACCTTCAGGTCCTTCACCCACAAATCTAACGGAAGAATAATGACCAAGCAAAGAGGGCCTCAAGATCGTTGATTATGCACAACGCCTCACTTAGGATCATATTCCATCTACACCATGATGATCAGGAAAAAATGGATACTCAGGTCAATTCTTCAAATTCGATAAAGGGACAGAGAATAATGGTAGGAAAAGATGACGACAACGGTAGAAAACTGACAGGAGTTACAACACAAAAGCTAATTTTCAGAGCTCGCTCTAATACCATGTCAGGCCAAGTGGGTAACTCCACGAATAACTTCTTTATTGCATTAGCCAAATCATGAATATATACATGAATGGAGAGACTCTTGGGATTCCAATTCCAAGGTCTCTTGGTTTTCTCTAATGCATAACTGAAACTATCTAGAATATTTACAGTAATCCCAATCCTTTCAGATTAGGTGTCAACATTCTCTTATGCTTTTATTATTATTATTGATGTCTCCTTTTTCTTCATTTTCCATCATTTTTTCTCTAATTTCCTTAGCATGCAAATATGTATCTCTTCACCTCCATTTTCTCCTATTTTCCTTTATTTCTCATAAATAAATGCGAATTATTTCCACTTTTCCTTTGCCAACACCTTTGCCAATTTCCATAGCCATAAATAAACTAAAAGTAATGCCCACTATAGTGCTTTGCATAACATTCAACTTGGAATATGTGTCCCATGACCTTGGTCTTATTTTTCCTTTATTATACTTTTTACATGAACTTTAACCCAAGGTTGTTACAAAGCCCTCCCCCTTAGGGGAACACCGTCCTTGGTGTTCTAGGACACCTATGACCAGTAAACCACTGAAAACAAAACATATTGTCCATGGAGGTTTATAACATAGCTCGATACAATATTTACAATGACATCCTACTGAAAGAAAAACAAACATACTGCTTATTGGAGCTTTACAACACAACTCATTGCGGTACATACATACATACATATACATACATACATACTTACATACATACACACACATACATACATATATTATTATATCTATATCTATATCTATATATATATATTAGCTTGAACCAACAAATAATGAAGTATACAAAGCGCGCATATGATCAACCATCTCCCATGTAGCTTCATTCGGCCCAAAGTGCTTCCATTGCACTTTAACTTGCTTGATAACTCAGTTTTGGAGCATGAGTTGTTTTCGTTGCAATATGCATTGAGGTTCTGGCTAGAATTATCCCTTTGGTTCCACCTGTAATACAAACCAATCAATCACATGATCAACATCCTTGACATATCTCTTAAGCAATGAAACATGGAAAACATCATGAACTTTCACTGTTTTTCGATAGTGCAATTCTATAGGCCACTGGTCCAATCCTCTCAGGGATCTCGAAAGGCCTGCAATACTGAGGTGTTAGCTTGGCACATGACCCAATCCTAAAGGATCTCCTCTTGGACTTGATGCACAAGTACACATGCTCCCTAACTTGAAACTCTTTAAATATCATGTGTTGATCTGCATAACTCTTCTTCCTATCCCATGTTGCCTTCAAATTCCTCTTAATAACCTGCATCTCTTTTTCCATATCTGCTAACATGTCTGGTCCAATCCGTACCCTATTCACTGGATCACTCCAACTGATAGGAGTATTACAACTTCGCCCATAAAGAGCCTTAAATGGACTCATCCTCAAGGATTCCTAATACCCATTATTATAAGAAAAATCTACCAATGGAAGATACTCCTCTCACTTCCTCTGCTAGTGCATGAAATACATCCTCAACATGTCCTCGAGAATCCTATTCACCCTCTTTGTATGTCCATCTATTTATGGATGATAAGTTTTACTGAAAGCCAAATTTGTCCCCAAACCTACAGATAACTCTTTCCAAAACTTAGAAGTGAACTTGACATCTTTGTCAGATAAGATCTTCTTGGGAACACCATGCAACCTCACTATCTCCTTGATGGAAATCTAAGCTACCTCACTAGTTGAATTAGTAGACTTAACTATAATGAAGTGACCTACCTTACTTAACCTGCGAACCACAACCATGATTGAATCATGCACTACAACAAAACCCTGTGATTAGCGCCCCTTTTTGCTTCTTTTTTTGCATCTAGAGCCCATTTTTGGTGCTATTTATGTCCATCTATCAAATATGGTGCAAAACTTGATGCAAAGTTTGCACCGAATTTTGCACCAAGTCTTACAGCAAGTTGAGCACGAGGTATTGTAATAGGTTTTGCACTAGGTTTTACACTAGGTTTTACACCAAGTTTTATGCCAAGTTTTGTGCCATCGTTTGCACCATGTTTTTTGGATCAAGTTTGGCACCTAATTTGGTTTCACCAACTTTTGCATCCTCTTTTTGCGCCTACACTTGCATCAACTTTTGCATCATCTCTTGCATCCTCTTTTGCATGATTTTAATTTTTTTTTTGCATCCATTTTTGCATCATTTTTTGCATCCCCTTTGCGCCAAGTTTTGCATCGAGGTGTGTGTCTAGTTTTGCATCCACTTTTGCATCTAGTTTTGTATCTAGTTTTGCATCCATATTTACATCCTCTTTTTCATCGGTTATTATGTTCACTATTGCATCCAATTTTCTTGTGCCATAATTTGCACCTAGTTTGGCACCTCCCTTTGCACCCATTTTTGCATCCAAGATTGCATCCTCATATACATCTAGGTTTTCATCGACTTTTATATCTATTTTTGCATCCCTTTTTGTGTCTGCTTTTGCGTCAAGATTTGCATCAGGTTTTGTGTCTCATATTGCATCTACTTTTGCATCAATTTTGTTGCATCAACTTTTGCATCCTATTTTGTATCCATTGTTGCACCCATGTTTACATCTACTTTTGCATCCCTTTTTGCATCTTCATTTGCTTCTTTTTTTGCATCTATCATTACATCCACTTTTGTTGTGCCACAATTTGTGCCATGTTTTGCACTTACTTTTGTACCCACGTTTTCTTCCAATTTTGCATCCATCTTCACATCCTCTTTTGCACCAAATATTGCATCTATTTTTGCATCCACTTTTGTGTTGGGTTTTCTGTCTCATTTTGTATCTTCTTTTGCATCTACTTCCATTGCATCCACATTTTGCATCCAATTTTGTTTCTCCTGTTGCACCCATGTTTGCATCCACTTTTACATCCCTTATTACATGTTGTCTTGCATTTAAGTTTTCATCTTTTTTGTGTTTGTTATTACATCTACTTTCTCATCCAATTTTTTTGTGCCATATCTTGTGCCTACCATTGCAACCCACATTTTCTTTCCATTTTTTCATCCACATTTGCATCCTCCTTTGTGTCCAAGTTTGCATCAAATATTGTTTATGTTTTTTGTATCCCATTTTGCATCTACTTTTACATCCACTTCTGATGCGTCCAATTTTGCATCTAATTTTGTGTGCACTATTGCACCCATGTTTGGTCCATGTTTACATCCCATTTTTCATCCAAGTTTGCCTCCTTTTTGCATCCAAGTTTGTGTCGTTTTTTGCATTCGTTGTTGTATCCACATTTGTTTCACCACAATTCATGCTAAGTTTTATGCCTACTATTGCAACCATGTTTTCTTCCACTTTTGCATCCATGTTTGCATCCTATTTTGTGTCCAAGTTTGCATCAACTATTGCATCTACTTTTTCGTCCACTTTTGTGTCAATTTTTCTGTCTTGTTTTGCATCTACTTATGTTGTTTCCAATCTTCATCCAATTTTATGTCTATTGTTGCCCCCTTTTTTTTGTTCATTTTTTCATCCCTTTTCCAACACTCATCATATTTTTTTCATGGATGATATTTCTTATGACATTGACAATTATGAACAACTGATGAAAATGTCAATAATTATGATGATGATGATAATGAAGATGATGATGATGACATGGGTTATGATTATGGTGATAATGACAATGATGATAAAGACGATGGGGGTTACAATGACAATGATGATGACGACTCTAATGACCTCTGCCAATCTTACCAGTTTTTAAATGTTTTCCTGGTCATAATCATAATCATTATCTTTGGCATCGTCTTCCAAGTCATCATCATGATCATTATTTCATATTGGTCATCATCAACAACAATAATGGCATGAATGATGATGATGATGTCCATGATGATGATGACAATAATGATGATAGAAATTACATTAATTATGATGATGGGGATGATGAAAATTATAATGATGATGATAACAGTAGTGATGATGATAATCATTGATCATATCTCAAAAATAGAGTTGTTATTTCTCTTGCATATATCATGTGTCCTAACAACCCTTTTCTAGCACTCATAACATTTTTTGGGTTGATGATATTTCTTACGACACCTATAATTATGAACAATTAACGACAATGTCCATAATCATGATGATGATGATGATGAGGACATGAATGGTGAAAATGATGATAATGTAATGATGACAATAATGATGACAATGATGGTGGTGATGATGACGATAATGAAGATGATGACAATGATTATGATGATGCCAATGACCTTACAGTCATGGATTCATGAGCTTACTAGTTTCAAGATAATCTTCTGCATACGTATTACTATCAGAGTTTTTACATTTTTTGTCTCTCTTGGGATATTTTCCTATTCTCAATAATATATATTAGCTTTTCCATATACATGAGATAGAGTTAGAGTGTCACCTCATCTGTAGATGCCCCATTTATTATGAGATTCAAGGGATGTTTTATTTTCTTTATCAAGACTTGGAAGGATCATTTTTTACTCTCTTTTAATACATGTCTAACTCTATTTATGAGGGAGGTCCTTGGATTTAGATATTTGTATAAGGCATTATGTGGCCTTCCCCTTTTCAACTCTTCTAAGGGGATCACCTCCTTCCATGTTTTCTTTCCTACAGAGGGACAAAATTGACAAACCAAGATTTAAACTTCTTCAACTATAAAAATGCCTCTTCTTGACCCCCTTAATGGGACATCTTTCTTCAGGGAGACTATTGACGATTTCCCATTGTATATTGCAGTTTGGATGTAATAGGACCTATTACCCTACTTCATGTTTAGAAACCAAGTGTTAGAAGAAAATTATTGATTTATCTTAACTTGATAATTATTTGTGAATGATTTTTGGCTTCTTATTACTTATATTGTCTTCTTCATCAAGTAATTACACAAAAATGCAAAACATAAAGATCACAAGGAAACAAAGAACAACAAGAATTATGCTCTGATCCAGGGAAAAACACCATAAGGGGGAAAACCCAAAAATACCTCTCTTATAAAATTAGATCAAAGTGAGATACTTAAGACCAAGACCAATATTTCCACAAATATCCAAGTCAACCCTACTCCAATTTTCCTCCAATCAAGTCAAAGTCAAAAAAATTCGACTTTGATTAAACACTCTAAAATAAGGTCAAATAATATAATTTTTGGACCTGTAGTGAAGGATGAAGTTTAGACCTATAATTTTCGTAGAGAAGCCACAAAATCTTCACACATGTGTGCAGAAACATGCTAGAAAAATCATAGTTTATCTATCCTTTAATTTGAGTTGTATTTTATTCTTGTTTGGCACAAGAAACAAAGTTTTGTGATGATAAGTGATTAGTATTCCAAGTGATTGATTTGACTGATATATATACCTATCTAAGAGGGTCGAATAGATGCCTCTCATGCCTTGTTCAAGGAGGGCTGACTTGGCCTTATGTTGATTCTTTGACTCAAAAAAAAAATTGTTTTTCTTTTTATTTCAAAAGTCCAAATGGGACTTGACTCAAATACATTTCTCTTGAATCAAAATAATTTCTTTTTGACTCTATAAGCATGAAGAACATGCTTTTACCAAAATGAAATAATAATAATGAATATAATAATAACTATTAATGATAAAAATTACATTTTATTGCATTATTAAGATCGACACTAGTTACATTTTCAACACTCCCTCTAAACTAGGGAGGTACTCATAATGAGACCAAAAGTACTCTCAAGTTGAAATATTCATATAAGAAGGGATCTGGATGGATAAGCATCAACTATGACTTACATCATCATAAACAACATTGTCAAAATTTCAAGGCCTTGACTAACAAGTTCTATCTCTCCATTAGATCAAAGCACGATGTTGGGAGGTATACATTTGAACACCACTGCCTCTCTAGGAACTTACCCCACCAGGATGTTCGCCGTATATGTCCTCACATGATCATTTCCTAATCCACTTTCATAATATTTGACACTAGGAAATGCCGATCCTCATGACTATTCTTATCTTGGATTAATGTACTTGGCTTATGGCGATTAGTCCTAGTCAAAGTACAAATTCTCAAAGAATATTGGTCCTAGATGTTTATCCAATCCACCATTATTCCTACTAGTGTCTTCACTAGGCTTATGACTGTTAGTCCTAGCCATAGTACATGACACATAGATAATATGGTGTCCACCCTCACTCCCTCTCAACTAGGGAGGAGACATCCGCAAGCATAAGCTTTTCTCAAGAATACCCGTCATTTTCATAGAGAATAACATCATTAATTTGTTTTCATCGAATGACGCATTTATGATTAAGAATCCATAGATTTGTGGCAAAATATTTCCCCTTTTTTCATTTGTGATGAAAGAAAATAAAAAAGTGAAAGCCAAAATCATTAAAGATACACTAGAATGATTTATCTAAGTCTAAACTCTAAGGTTGAAGTGAAAATTCATGTAAATGTTATATCTATGAGTTGTGCCAAACTTATGAAAACCTCATTCCCTAAGTCCTATATATAAGAAAAAGAAAAAGAAATAAAAATAAGGCCCAATGAATGGTAACTCATGTATTCACTCCCTCTTTGGCAAACATATGAATATATACACTCCTAGTCACACTTGATCACATGTTTGTAATGGTTAAATCATGAAGTCCTCTTTTCCCCTTGCATTTTCACTTCATCATTTAAGCACCTAATTGAGGATCTAGGGAATGTTTGTTGCCTAAGGGTTTCATGTCTACTCTTGGTTTACTTATGTCACACTACGGTCAATTTATGTGATGGAGTGAAATACCTAAGTTTGTCGAGTTATTAGAACAATGTATTAAGTTAGTCACCACACACACATGTATTACATCTCATTGATCCACATGTGTGGGTTGGAGACTCATTGCTTGATAACTTTAATGGAGACTACTTTAGGGATTTGCTGGTATAGCTTACAAAATCTCTTGGTAAACATTATGATTCATCCTTTGTTTTCCTTGAGACACTTGATAATATTGAAGTCACTCCCAACAATCTATGGAGATGGGGAGTATAAATTAATTGTTCTGGAAATAGAATTGAGAAATAGAGGTTTTCCATTTGCGATGTTGGAGTCATAGACATTGGATACATGGTAGTAGTCCTCGATTTCAATTAACTAAAATTGTATTGTCATAATACGAAAAGAGGTAAACATATTGGTAACCTTGATGTCCCGATCATTCTAAATAATAGCCATTCCAACCAAGTATCTCTAAGCACCAATCACTACTACTTGGCAATTCCTCCCCCATTTTCTAATTATATGAGGTAGAACCTCACTTAATATTTTTGTTTCTTATATCAACATTATTGTTGGGTGCTTTGCATACCATTTTTCTTTTATGAGTCTTTGTTTTCCCTTACAATTGGGGCCCCTCATGTTCCATGAGACCATTTTCATGGAGAATTTACATAGAAAGGAAGTATAATGTGACTAAAAAAACATGTTTCAAGATTTAAGTGCTTGGACAATGCCACTTCATGGCTCCTATATTTCCTTAACCTAGGACCGAATGGTGAACTTGATGACCTTAAGGGAAATTAACCAATGAAAATCTCAAAAAGAGGTGACTTTTTACTTTATCACATACAAGTTAATATACTAACAAAATATCCATAACAATTTAATCAATCAATGAATCATTAAAAAAATTATCCAAAACAATTTCATCAAGCAATGAATCATTACATTATAAAATACAATCTATAAACCTTTTGGGAACTTTTTGCTAAAACATGCTCAAAACTAGCTTATTATATTAATATTTAACAATAATATGGACAATAACACATTTTCATAAATTAAATAACATGCTATCAAGCCTAATAAATGTCACTAACAGAAAACTAAAAGGCATGCAACTAATGGGAGTGACCACTCAAGGCCACCATAAGACAATGAATTTATTAAGACCAAGATTAATGGGGACAAATATCTACAAAGGACAAAGGCAAACCTATTTTAACTTTATTGTTTTATTAGGTGCAAGTTGAACATCTCAAGATATAATGAAGAGCATAAATAATTTTATTGCATTAAGAAAACCCAAGCACATTCTATAACTTAGCAAGGAAGATATGTATAATACCCATCTCAGCAACACAACGCATGGCATTAAGTTACTTTTTTATATATAATTTAAACTTCTATCATAAAATCACAAATTTAGCATCAATGGAATGTTTAAAATCCATTTTTATAAAAACAAAATATAAATTTTTGTTAAAAAAATAATACCAAAAACTAAATATATTTTTTTAGAAAAAAAATGCTAAAACTAATAATATTAAAAAAAACTAAAAAATAAGAAAATAATTAATTCACTTATGTTTTTAGTTTTAGTTTTTTTTTTTTTTTTAATATATATTTAGTTTCAGTAAGCAAATAATAATTTACCAATCATGCATGGACATCATAAGAAATATTCACAATATAATATGAAGAACAAGTGGGTACCTACTTCATATGCGTTAAAAAATGCTTCTACTACTTAATGTGAATCACAAGTGTAATCTTAGTTGGATTTCCAATATATATTAAATCATATCTTCATTTTAATTTTTCGTACTATTAAATGTTATTATTTCCTACCTCATTTTATGGTTAACATTGTAACAAAAATATGCATTGTGCTATAGAATTAGTACTAACATGCAATATTGATTTTTTTTCTATAATGCTACATGTAATGACCGCAAAGATGATGATACAAACTATGTTTATACTACATAATATATCATAGACAATGATGATGAGGATGAGGATGGTGTTGGTGATAATTATGTGGATGAGATTATCAGGGTGGTTGGGATGATGATCAAGGAAATGATCATGAGGATGATCTTGACTATGATTTTTGTGGTGCTAGCTAGCCATGCGTTATTTTATATATTTAGTTGGGATGTCTTAATATGGTAATCATACATTTGAATTTTAGTTGATTCAAACAATGATGATGATACTATCGGTACTAGCTTGCTACCTTATGAATATGTTGAAAATTGTTTACATTTTTTTATGATGAAGAATTATTGTGTATGATGAGATTCCTATTTTTTATGGATGGTATGAATTTACCTTAGAATAATGATATCTATGAAATATTTTGATTTTGTAATCATACATTGACTTTTAGTTGATTTGATTAAATATGATGTGATATTATCATTTTTATCTTGTTATTTTATGCATATATTGAGAATTATCGACATTATTTTGATGGAGAATTATTATGTATGATGATATTACTATCTTTTGATGGATGTTGTGAATTTTCTTTAGAATAATGGTGTTCACGAAAGATTTTGATCTGATAATCACACATTTGAATCTTAGTTGATTTGATTAAAGATGATGAGGATATTATTAGTATTATCTTGCTACTTTATATATGTGTTGAAAATTGTCAATTCTTTTTGATGGAGAATAATTATGTATGATGATATTGCTATTTTTGGATGTAATGTTGTGAATTTATCTTGGAATAATGATATCTAAGATAAGTGTTGATTTAGTAGTCATATATGTATATTGAAATTTGTCAACAATTTTTTGATGGAGAATTGTTATATATGAGGAGACTGCTATCTTTTTGATGAATGTTGTCAATTACCCTTAAATTTGCTTACAAATATTAAACTATCAATTTGAATTGCGATATCTTCTTAAATGTGTTATACATGAAAATACCTCCTCATCAACTCGGAGGAGAATACTATGTTGTTGGTTGAAATACCCCTTTATCGTATACTATATAAGACTATAATACAAGTTATGTACCATAAGTACCATGTTATCCTAGTCTATAACAAGTTGTCCCCTTAATCTAACATTTGTTACCAAAATTATCACTCAGTCACGAGGAAAAAAGCTCAAGTTAACTAGAATTTCACATTTTTGTTCACTTTCGGAAACTCATATGGTGGAATGTGATATCTTTATCCTCATTATTAGCTTTTTCCTAAAAAAGAAAAGCATACAAAAGCGGGAAAGAGCCATAAAGATGGGGAAGATTTTTCCTAAGCACAAAAGCATCTAAAAAGTGGAAAAAGCCATTTTTATACGAGGAAACATTATTCACCCAAATGCTTTTGCCCAAATTGAACTAATGAGGAATTTGGGAAATCTTCATAGCCTTCACTTTCCTATATATTGGAGGCCTGGCCATTGAGAAAAGGATGGGAATTATTGTATTGCGATGCTGCTAAGATATATCTTGAGAGGGAGAGTTTTGGAGCTAGTAGTTGGGGGAGGTGTTGTTGTAATTACATTTGTGATGGTTGTAACTTTCCTCCAACTCCTTTATTAATATAGACCAGTTGTTCTTCCTTTCATATGCTACTATTAATTCTTTAATTCTTCTATTTAACTAATGAATGTATGGGATTTTGGTTTATATTTATTTATTCAGTAATATTTATATGTTTCTGATAGTTTCGATTATCAAGATATTATGTTGTGAAGGTTTATTTGTTCTCTCTCTTATGTGTAGGACTAAGCTTTGGAGCTAGCTAGGAGCGCTTCCCAGCTACACTGAAAACTCCAACAAGACATGGATGCGAGGACTCATAGGAATTACTTCTCTTCTTCTTAATCTCTACTCTACATCTTGATCTACTAAGAATATTGAGCCTTAGAACAACCTTTCTCTTACTCGGTCTGTCCTGGGTTTCTGGGATAAACTAAGAGGGTTTTATGTTCATCTAACCGTGCATTAAATCCTACACCAAAATGATATTTAGAAACTGTAAAACATTTCACTATGTAATTGAAATTAGTAAAATGAACCCATAAAGGGGGTCATAAATGGAATTAAAAGTAAAACTCTAAACAAGAAGCCACAAGTGGATGTAACCATGGATGCAAAATTAGGAGTAGAACTAGATGTTAAACTAGCCATAAAAACAAGATACGAATAATGACACAAAAAGGGTTTTAAAGTAGAATTAAAAAAGGGTGCAACACTAAACATAAAGAAGGGAACAAAATAGGGCATACAAAAAGATACCAGATTGGGCGCAAACAAGGATGCAAAAATGGACACCAAAATGAGGACGCAAATAATGGTGTAAAATTAGAATGCAAAATTGAGTGCAAAAATGGTGTAAGAAAGACACAAAACAAGATGAAAAATTGGAATAAAATAGGGTGAAACCAAGGATGCCAAAAATGATGCATAACTAGATGAAAATCCAAACTAAAATCTAGGTGCAAAATGAGATGCAAATGTAGACACAAAATGTGGTAGAAAAAAAGATGCAAATTTGGATGCCAAAAGGGATGCAAAATTAGACACCAAAAAGGATGAAAAATAGGACATAAAAAATGGTGCAAAAATAGGCATAAAAATGGCTCAAATTTGGATGCAACATTGGATGCAAAATGAGGTGCAACAAATGATTCAAAACTTGGTGCAAAAACAAATGCAAAAGTAGAAGAAAAAATGGCTCAAAATTTAACGTAACATTAGAAACAAAATGGGATACAAAGGTGGATGCAACACATGGTTGAACATAGGATGAAAATTTAGATGCTTAAAAAGATGCAAAATTTAATGCAAGAAATGGTGTTAAAAATGATGCTAAATTGGATGTAAAATTAGATGCAAAATATGGTGCAAAATAGGATGCAAAAAAGGGAGACAAATAAAATGCAAAAGTGGATGCAAAAATGGTGCAAAAATGGATGCAAAATTTGGCACTAAATCAGATTCAACATATGGTGCAAAATAGGATGCAAAAAATGGTGCAAAAAAAGGCAGAAAAGCTAGCGCAAAAAAATAAATGTAAAAATAGGTACAAATTAGAAGCAAAAAATGGCACAAGACTAGATGCAAAAACTGGCACAAACTAGATGCAAGAAAAGACACTAAATCGAATGCAAAAGATGGTGCAAAACTTGATGCAAATTATGGCACAAAACTAGAAGCAAAGAATGACACAAAATAGGAAGAAAAAAATGATGCAAAAATAGATGCAAAAAATGGCACAAAACTAGAAGCAAAACCTGTCGTAAAACCAAATGAAAATATTGGTGCAAAATATGATGCAAAAAAGGATGTAAAATTTGGTGCAAAAAAGGACACTTTAAAAATTGTACAATATAGCCATATTTAGCGCCAGGATGCTCATCCCAATTGAGAAGAAAATGCACTAAAATTTGGTGCTAAATCTGGCGTAAATTGCTTGTTTATTGCAGTGATGCTGCTTCAATGTCTTCAATAAACCTATAATGAAGTCCATGTAAATGACCTCCCATTTCCACTTTGGAATCAGAATAAACTGTAATAAATTAGTTGGATGCTTACATTATGCTTTTACCTGCTAACAAACTCAACCACCTCTTTCTTTATGTTCAACTAATGATTGAACTTCTTAACAACTATCAAAGTCTTATGATGTCCCAGGTGACCTGAATACGGCATGACATGAAACTTCCTCAAGGTAAGCTTCTTGAGCTCACTGTCATCTGACACATAAATCTCATTCCTGAATCTGACCAAGCCATCTACTATGAGATGATACTCCTCATCCCTATCACCTTTACCCTGCTACTGTAATATGTGCCTCAATTACTGATACTTGTCATCATGCTGTCCTGCCTACAAGATCCGCTCCTGCAAATTTATCCCACAAGAACTCCTTGTTGCAATGTGATTCACCTACACTCTCCTACTGAGAGCATCTGCAACCCTGTTCTCCTTTCCCTTAATGTACTTGATCTCAAAGTCAAACTCACTAAGGGTAGCCAACCATCTAGCTTACCTAGCATTCAGTTTGGGTTGGTCAAATAATGATATGAATTTAAATAGGAACACAAAAAATTACAGATATAACCATAAACACAAAGATGCAACAGAAATAACACTTCATTTCGTTAATATCAAATATTGAAATATGCTTACAAACAAAATGGAAATAAGACTAGCTCGGGTGATGGTAGCTTATCTATGAGAAGAGATGTGGCGGCTACATGCCTTTGTATTATGTTATAATGAGGCTCAAGGACATATTTATTATTGAAAAACATGAGAAAACCCTAAGCAACCAAAACCCTAACCCCAAGAGATGTAATGCCAAGAGTTTGTAGGTCCCGTTGGGGTTAGTTGGGTAGCCAATTTCTCGGGGTCATAGCTTGGTCATATTATCTTTGTTTGGTGCATACGATACCTTGTTGGAAAGGTATCTTTGAGTACTATAGGATTTTCCATAGGCCCCTACCTATGGCAATGGGCCTGTAACATACCTCAAAAAATGTCGTTTAGTGGGTCAAAACTGCTCTGGGAGTTCAGAACCCGAAAAAATGCTAAAAATTGTAAATGCTGAAATAAACAAGGAAACAATTGAAACCAACTGGAGGTCTAGGTGGAATAGGTGGGTGGCCACCAATATCCACCTATATCAACCCCCCCTTAGGAAGCAATGGTCCCCATTGTGTGCACAACCTCCATGAGGTGAGGAAATTTATGTTGAACTTGGTCCCTGGTGAGTCACTTGCCTTAGTGTAGGAGTTAGCCAGCGTTCACAACCCGATATATTTGGATCTTCTGCTAGCAAGTGTTCTTGACCTATGTGTCCATAATCTAATCAATTGTGGCCTATTCCATGCAGTATGGATTTAACTTTGTTAGTGAGTTGTTCTACAATGTCTAATGTGTCGAGTAATGGTGGGAAGTATGGTCGAAGGCGGTCCACATTGAACACTGAGTGAAAACCAAGGAATGGGGGAATGATGAGCTCAAAAGAATTATCTCCCATAGCCTTGGTAATGGTGCAAGGACCATATTGGAGTGGTCAAAGCTTCCGATGGTCTCCGATAAGGCATTCTTTCTGCAAATGCAACTAGATTTTGTCACCCACTTGAAACTTCTGTGGTGCCCGATGTTTACCATGTCGTTGCTTATACTTGGCATTTGATTTCTCAAGGATGCCGTGAACCTGCTGGAAGATGTGTTGGATTCGTTTAATAAATTTGGTCGCTTTATCCGCCTTAGATGATACATGTGATGAGCCCCGAATTGGGTAACTTATTGGGCTCATTTTGCCTAATTGTCCTTGTTCAATCCTCCATTTTTCATAGATTATGCATTTTTTTTAGTATGTTTATGTCATTTGAATGAATAAGGGTGGTCACTCTACCTAGGAGGCGAATACGTGGTTATTTCAGGTTTTTTGGACAAATGTTGGAGCAAAACCAAGCAATCATGGGCTAGGTGACAGCCAAGCTTGAGGTGAGGATTCGTAGGGTGGTTGTCTTTGACATTAAATGGCCCTTCCTTGGGATCTCCACCCTCAACTTTGAGCTCACAGGCCACCAAAACGGATCCTAAAGGCAGCCAAGCAGATTTGGGAAGAGGGACTGTCTACTAGCAGTTGGGAGAGCCGAGTCCCTTGAATTTAGGAGGCCCGCTAGGCCCCTCGTGATGTATAAATAAGAAGGCCTCAGCCTTCGTAGTTTACTTTTGAAACTATTGCATTTTTTGCACTATAGTGCTGTCACTTTCAGCTCGTTTTCTTGTAGCCATTATGGCATAACTTTCGGGTGATGACTATTTTTTGATAATGACAAGCAGTCCTATTTTGTATCAGCTCTGAGTTCTTTATAGGAGCCGTAGCTCTTAGGGTTGGGCCCAACCTGAGAGCCAAGGCCTTCTTTATGTATTGTTATTCCTCCTTTATGTATTGTTATTTCTCCTTTATGCATCGTTGTTTCTCCTTTATGCATTTGCAACATTATTTCTGTTAGGAAGATTAAATTGCGCTGATTAATTAGGTCACTATTGATGGTTAGAAAGGCTTTTGATGTTTAGATTAAGTTGGTAGGATATCAACAGGGAAAAAGCTTCAGAAAAAGGCCAACGAGTACCTTTGGTTTCACCTCTCCCTCATAAGATCAGGGGATGGGATCAAAGTAACCTTGCTGTCCCAAACAAAAACACTATTTTTGCTTTGCCATGCAATCACTAGTGTACGATTTTCGTTTGCAGAAGTTGGTTACATGTTTAGATATTTGAATGCTTCATTGCATAATTAATATACATGGTTTCCTTGCAAATAAAGCTTCTGTTCATTCGCTTTACTATTAGCTAGATCAGATTAGGTTGGCATAACTAGGTCTTTGATTACTTGCAAGTATTTATTGGTTCAGTTGGAAATATACATTGCAGAGCACCTCTACCACTTCTTCATCCACCCAAACTTCGTCAGACCCATCTGTTCCATCCCCTAACTGGGTTTCTTGCCTCATGTTTGTCATTTTGCCCACATAACCCTACCTTTTTGTGCAAACATTGTTTCAACCCTCTTTGAACAAATTCAACCATCTACACCTTCTGTCAACTCCATCCACCAGTCCCTGGACCACTTCAAACCCCTATCCTACCTCCATACCCACTCCTTCATCTTTCCTCACTCATCCATCCTCCAAAATCCCATTTCTGAACATCCTGTAGAAATTTCTGAATATCCTATAGAAATTCCTGAACATCCTGTAGAACCCCTGCAGACTTCCTGTAGAAGCTCACAAATGAGGTTTCTTGATAGCCAAACTCTGTGAAACTCTCTGGAAGGGTGTTAGGGACCCCTTAGGCCCTCTCTAAACCTTCCCGACCTCTTCCAAGCATTTCTTCTCGCCGATCCACCTCTGCACAGTCAAGAACAGTGAAAGCCTATGCATGATAATTCTGATAACTTATTCAAAAATACAAAAAGACATTTTCTTCGGATAGAGATAGTCTAGACACATGCATTTTACCTTCCTAGAAGTAATGGCATCTGTTTAGTAGCTTGCATCCTCTTTTTTGCATCAGTGAGACTAGTTGGTCAGATTAGGGTTTGCTAGGGTTTGCACTTTCTTTCAGCTCTTCAGTTTCTTTTCGCAAGCAGATTAGCTTCCTTCGAGTTAGCTTCCATCCATCAGTTAACAAGCTTCTTCTCAAAGCTCATAGAAGTTGGCTTGAGCCCCTAGCGGACTTGTGCCAGCTGACCAGGTGACAGCTGCGGCAAGAGCTAGTACTTGTGCATACAACACCGTCACTTCCAAGTTTTTTACGAACTACCGGGTTGATAAAAGTAAAGAAGGGAGTCCCAGGAGTTGCAACATTATTGCTGCAATACTTGAGCCCACCATTCTTTTTGGCGCCGTTGCCGGGGAAGCGTCAGAGTATTTGTGATTGCTTCTTTTCTTCTATTTTCTACTACAACCTTTTGCTAAGTAGTTTATTTCATTTCCATTTTGCAATTTCATTTCCGCAA
>APFE030399729.1:1041-23772 GCA_000404065.3 Pinus taeda
TTTTGTTTGAGACTTATCAATTGGCTAAAAAAAGTGTTGCTTTTTGTATCCTCATAATGTGTGTCAATCCTTCCATAAAAATTGCCCAATTCATAATTTGTTTATGAGAGCAAAGCCATTGATACCATACAAACTGATTTGGTTCCAAATATAAAGTTGCAATAGGTACCTTTTGTGTGTTTTGCACATTATTGAGATCAAAAAATTGCTCCATCAGTAATATCCATGTTGCAGGATCCTTGCCATCAAACTTCCTCATATCGATTTTTGGAATATGGTGGGTCTTCGATCCAACATTAGAGTCCATGAAATCATGTTTAACATTTCTTTTGTTTGCATCATGAGTTTCCCTTACTACCCTTTCACCATTAGTAAGTATTTCTTGTAGAAAATTTGTCAAATTTGTCTTCAAATCTGCCATGTCTGTCTTCAAATCTGCCATGTCTGCTTTCAAATCTGTCTTCAAATCGTCCATCTTAGCTTCCATGCCATTCATATTAGCTTCCACGCCATTCATCTTAGATTCCACGCCATTTATCTTAGCTTCTGTTAGCTTTTGTGAGAGTGACATTTGCTGCATTTGGTCTTGTAATTTTGATATATCATGTAGCATTTCTTGCTCTTCTTCATGAGTCATGCTAGCACTTTCAAGTTGCTTACTAGGTGTTTGCATTTTCTTTCCTCGAGGCATCAGTTACAGATAATAATGCTCTACTATGCCCTTTGAATTCTTCAAAATAATTTTTCAAACCAAGCTTAAGAAAAAATTTAAAAAAATCTACACACCTTTTTTCACTTTGTAGGAGCTCGATATTGCCTCTAATGTATCTCTGTAATTTCAGATCATCCAGTTTTGAAATTGCGACCTACAGTAGCCCTCTGTGTCCTCTTTCCAATGCCATCAGTCTGATCCAAATTTGATTCTCCAAGGAAGAGTTATGCCAAATCTCCCACAGTGACCTGATTATAGACTAGTTCAATAGAGCGAACTTGTATGACATGCCACGTGTCATTGTTTCGACCTTTGGCTCTGAAAAATATGTACAAGAAACTACAATCCGTCCTCTTTCTGTACCTTCTTACGAAACTTCAATCCGATGCTTAAAGAGAAAGTTATGACGATTTTCCCCAGGTCACTTGTTTGGAATGTAATTCAGGAATCTGCGAAAAGACCAACTTCCTCAGATCATATCTCCGCAAATATAGCACGAAAAGCATTGATATTCGGACCCGAGGTTTAGTGCGATTTCTTCTCAAATGGGTTTTCGCTTCTGAAATGTCGTAGAAAAAAAGTTATAGTGAAAATTCCACGATGACCTATTTGGAGCAGCGAAACCCTAGAATCCAAAGCTTTGATACCAAATGTTATGAAACCAGCGCACAAAAAGATAAAAAAGATAAATCAATGCCTTAGAATTCAGCTTCTTCGAGGGGGCAACCTCCTTTACATTACACAAATGAATGATTCTTTGATGATTCAAATAACAAAACCCCCTTTCTATATATAGGAGTCTAAGGAGTCACAATATAACCCAGCCGAACTAACAATAATAATATAAAGGCACAAAAATAACAATAGAGGGATTCTATGGGGCACAATAATAGCAATATGGGGACAATAGGGGCACAACAATATTAATAAGGGATACAACTACAATAGTAACGGGGTAATCACTAGTATTATAGGGACCTAACAAACCTCCTCTGAAAACCGCAACTTTTGGTGGTGGAATCAAGTCAATCCGACAGACGGTTTGCAAGATATCGACTGCCCTAGTTTGAAGGAAGCTGCTGAAATTGAGCTGCAACTGCAGAAGTGAAGTTTGACCTGTGTGGAGTAGAAGATCTCCTCATCTGAATTGCACTGTAGGTTCATCTGAACCTCCTTTGAAAGCCACAACTTTTGGTGGTGGAATCAAGCCGATCCGACGGTCGGTTTGTGAGATATCGTCTGCCCTAGGTTGATGATGAAGCCGCTAATATTGATGCTGTTGATCTAGGGTTTGCTACTATCGATATAAATCAGATTTATTGTACTATTTCTCCTTGCTGAATTATTGAAGATAAAAGAAGATTTGATCAAAGGGTTTCCCCACACATTGTGGGGTTTGTCCTCGGCTAGCTGCCACATCTTGTGTCTCTTGTCTTGGCTTGTTTTCTGTCGATCGTTTAATGTTCTATTTGCACTTTACTTTATGTACATGTGATTGCTAATCTGTGGAATATAATAAGAAAAAGAAGTAAACTATTATAAGCATAGAACATACCATAACTTAACATGGGATTAGAGCTGAGGTGAAGACAAAACCCGAGCAAGAGCAAGAGTAATTATCAAAGAGAAGATTGGGAAGGCTATGTTAAAAGAACAATGGGGTCCTCAACACTCTTTCCTGCCGAAGACAAGCTTCGTGAGAAAGCTAACTATCACAGATGGAAGATGTCTATTGATCTAACCTTTGAGGATCAAGGAGTGTTGGATTATGTGAGAGGTAATATTATTGAGCCTCCATTAAATGCACCTCCTGCTGCCAGGAACAAATGGAAGAATGGAGAAATTAAAGCGAAGAAGATCATTCGGGACTCTATCAACAAGCACTTGGTGGCCTACATCTCTGAACTGGACACCTCCAAGGAAATCTACGATAGACTGGTAAGTTTATTTAAAGTTAATGATGCAAATCAAGTTTTGTTTTTTAGAAATAAGCGGAGGGAAATCAAGAAGGGTAAAGATGAGAGTATGCAAGCATACTTCTTAAGAATCATCGAGATCAAGAATGATCTCCTATCTATTAGGGAGACTATCACTGACAGAGAAATGGCATTCACAACTCTTGGAGGATTACCATCCGAATGGTACGTGTTCAGGACTACTCTTCTGAATAACAATATAATTCCTGGATTCAAGGAATTAATAGCTAGATGCATTCAAGAGGAAACAAGGGTAGAAGAGCAAGAAATGCCCATGCGTAAAGGTCCTCATGCTGCCTTTTCTTCTCATGCTAAGAAAATAAATAATTCTAGGACTAAATCAAAAGGAAAGGCTGGACCTAAGGGTGGAAGAAAAGGACGATGTTACATCTGCGATAAAGTAGGTCACTATGCAAGGGAGTGCCCTGATAGAAAGGACCCACACTGGAACGATGATCAAAATCCTTCTGATGGCAATCAAAGGAATGACAAATTCAATAGCAAAGGTAAGAGGAGAGTTGGGAATCAAGGAAGAGGACAAGCTTTCAAGAAGGCTAGAAATTCCAGGATGTATTATATGCACCTGACCTTTGAAAGAACCTAGTGTCCATCTCGGCAATGGAAGACAAAGGCTACAAGGTAACCTTAAGCGATGACAAGGTACGTATATGGAAAAATAATGTTAAAGATGCCTTTACTCTTGGGTCTCGAGTTGATTCTTTATATCAGGTCGGTGGAAGTTCGCTAGGTGTCATGTCTTGTGACACAACTCTTCAGTCTGAACTTTGGCATCAGAGGTTTGCCCACCTTAATTACAAAGCTCTACCCAATGTAAGACAAATGGTAACAGGGATGCTTGAATTCCAAGTAGAGAAAGAAGGTGTATGTCTGGGATGTGCCGAAGGAAAGCTTAAAATGGGACCATTCCCCTCAAGTCAAAGCAAGACCTCCGATATATTACAGTTGGTTCACTTAGGCATATCTGAGGCTGGCATTAAGAGGGAGACTACTACACCATATACTCCTGAACAGAATGGTGTGGCGGAAAGGAAGAACTGCACGATTATGGAAGCTGTCCGGGCCATGCTACATGATCAAAGACCTTCGAAGTTTCTATGGGATGAAGCTGCAAACACTGCCGTATATGTACAAAATCGATGTCCTCATCAAGCATTGGGTTCCAGGACTCCTAAAGAAAACTTCACTGGTAAGAAACCTGATGTTTCTCATTTTAGAATTTTTGGAAGCCCTGTATATTTTCATGTGCCGAAAGAGAAGAAATAAACTGGGTGCATCTGGAAAGAAGTGAATTTTTGTGGGCTATGGTGAAAATACTAAAGGCTATAGAATCTATGTAGCCGGTCAAAGGGAAGTCATGATTAGTCATGATGTCACCTTTGACGTAGATATGGCTCTCAGGAAGGTGGACAATCTTCCGACTTTGATGAGCTCTCAAGAAGCCGACACCAGGGAATCGAAAGATAAGGATGATGAATCAATGCCTGATGTAGAAGAACCCATGGATTCGATTGATCCTCCTCCACATGAGCCTTCCTCTTCTAGGAAGAGGCCTTCATGGCTTATGGGGCTACTTGATGATGCTGAAGGACATACTGCACCCCAAGGAACCATCTGTCAAAGTAAGAAACCTAACAGGTATCAGGGATACCTGATCATCATGAGCACGATCATACAAAATGAGCCTGCATCATTCTCAGATGCCGTCAAGAATCAAGTATGGAAGGATGCTATGACCATAGAATATGAGTCTATTATGGAGAATGATGTCTGGGAAACACCAGGACAAGACAATTGTCACTTCTAAATGGCTTTACAAGATAGAGCATATAGCAGATGGAAGTACGAAAAAGTATAAGGCTCGTTTTGTTGCTCGTGGTTTCTCCCAGAAGGAAGGTATAAACTATGATATTTGCACCTGTTGCCAGATATACGACCATCCGCTTGATCATAGCCCTTATGGCTTCACAAGGATGGAACCTACATCAGATGGATGTCAAGACCGAGTTCTTGCACGGTTCGATCAAAGAAGAGGTCTACGTGGAGCAAGCCGAAGGATTTGAGATTTATGATCGAAAATCTCATGTATGCAAGTTAAAGAAGGCTCTCTATGGGCTGAAGCAAGCACCCCGAGCATGGTATGAGAGGATCGACAACTACTTGATGATGTTGGGATTCACTAGGAGTGAAGCCGATCCTAACCTTTACTTTAAGGTTGAAGATGATAAACCTCTCATACTGGTGTTGTACGTGGATGACCTCTTTCTAACAGGTGCATACCCTCTCATTCACAAATGTAAGAGGGAGTTGGCTTTTGAATTTGAAATGAAGAACCAAGGACTTGAAGTGTGGTAGAAGCCAAGGGAAATTTTCCTATATCAAGGAAAATATGTGGCGAAGATTCTGAAAAGATTTGGTATGATGGATTGCAAACCTGTGACTACCTCGGGGATCTTAACTTTCAGAAGTTATACGGTAGTGATGTCGGACCAGATTTGGGAAATGCCTCTGAGTTTCAGAAACTCATTCACGTTGATGTTCTTGGTGAACCTCTGTCCGAACATACGTTTTGCAGTTAGCATTGTAAGCTCATATTTGGTTGAGATTCACTAGATTGGTGCCAAGAATATTCTGAGATGTCTTTAGGACACAATCTCTCATGGATTGAGATACAATGCCGGAAGTATGAAATTGCATGATTATTCGAATGCTAATTAGGCAGGGAGTGTGGAGGATCATTGGAGCACTTTTAGTGCTGTTTCTCTTCAGATTATGCTTCGATATAATGGATGAGTAGGAAGCAGAAGTTGGTTGCCATAAGCACCGCCGAGACCGGATACATATCTACGAGTATGAACTCGTATGAAGCTGCCTGGTTGGGGAAGCTCTTCAGTGAGCTGTTTGAACACATACCGTTGTGATTCTCTGTAACAACCAGAGGTGGGATTCGGTTATTGAGGAATCTCGTATTTGTCGATTGCTCCAGCAGATAGACATCATCTGGGATATGGTAAGTCGATGAGCAAGGAGGCTCCATCGCATTAAGATGATGTACAAGTCGATACACCTTGTCAAAGCCCTGAGGAAAGATCTAAATCTGTGATTTTCCCAAACGACTTGGAGTCGTCAAGAAACCCTTGTACAAGGGTCTTGCATGTTGCATACATTGAGCTCTGGGAGCTCTGAGGGCTTGCGGTTCTTGTTGGAGCAACATACGACCACAGGGTGACTCACCCTCCCTGGTGGTGCGCACTGGAACAAGATGATTCGCTCTCTTGTGGGACAAGATGATTCGCTCTCTTGTGGAACAGGATGATTTTCTCTCCTGTGTAGTAGGATGATTAGTTCTCCTGTGAGGCCTAAATTGATGTGTTTTCCATGGCGACTGTAGCAGGATTGATGTTTTCTCCTGTGAGGCCTGGATTGATGTGTTCTCCATGGCGGCCTGGATTGATGTGTTCTCCATGGCGATTGTAGCAGGATTGATGTGTTTTTCTATGAGGACAGGATTGATTAGTTCTCCTATCGAGGCATCCTACCCATGCAGTCTGGGACTCATGGGAAGTACCTCTCATCTAATCAATGAGCAGAGAAATGAAGTTAGGGACCATAGTAGTACCGATGGACGCATCGTTGTATCTATCGTACTGCCTACGCTAGGATGACCTCCATTGATCTGGGATCAATGGTACTAGTCTGGGACCAGTGGTACATACTCTGACACTACCTTCGTGTTAGTGCAGTACTGGTTTGGGACCAATGAGAGTGGTAGATACTATGACACTGACTTCGGGTTGGTTGAGACTGCTCTGGGACCAGTGGTACACTCTCTGAGACTGCGATACTGGTCTGGGACTAGTGCTAGGAGTGGTACTTACTATGAAACTGACTTCGGGTTGGTTGAGACTGGTTTCAGACCAGTTGTACGCACTCTGAGACTGACTTTGAGTCAGTGGAGGATGATATTGGTCTGGGGCCAGTGGAGTTGTACTCACTATGAAGTTGACTTCGGGTTGGTTGAGACTGGTCTGCGACCAGTGGTACATACTCTGAGATTGACTTTGAGTCAGTATGATACATCCTCAATCATTTTTTCTTTTTCATAATTCAGACAAAAGAAGAGCAGAACAAAACAATACAAGAGCAGAGCAGAACAAAGCAGAACAATATAGATCAGTACAGGGCAGAACAAGACAACACAGAACAGGCATAATAGAGCAGAGCAGGGCAAGGGTCAGACTGTACAGGGCAGTGCATTTGATGGATGAATAGTAACGATTGATAGACAGATTGTAGATGAAGTTCTCCCTTGTTGAGAGGGAGTGTTAAAATTGGCAACAGGGCAAAAATTCATGTGGGTCATCTTATTCATGGCTGATAATATGTTAATTAGATTCCTCTCGTCGAGAGGTGTAGCATTGATATAAATATCATCCGATTCCGATAAGTATTCATGGAGATATGAATTTATTTTGATTATGGAATTATTATCAAGCCGACCTACAACTCATTTAGGCTTAGAAGCCCAACAATCGCATCTATTCAAACGTCAACGTTGTGTATAAACATAGGACTTTTCCTCATTTGGACTCACTCATCTCATCACATCTCTCTCTCTACTGCGCAGAAAAGAGTCTCTTCTCTACTGCAGAAAATAGGGTCTCTCCCTCACACATGTGAAGCCGGAAATTGTTGAAACTAAAGCTGCAACTGCAGAAGTAAAGTTTGACTTGCGTGGACTAGAAGATCTCCTCATCTGAACTGCGCTGTAGGTTCATCTGAGCCTCCTCTGAAAGCTGCAACTTTTGGTGGTGGAATCAAGTCAATCTGACGGACAGTTTGCAAGATATCCACTGCCCTAGTTTGAAGAAAGCTGCCGAAACTGAAGTTGCAACTGTAGAAGTGAAGTTTGACCTATGTGGACTAGAAGATCTCCTCATCTGAAATGCGCTGTAGGTTCATCTGAACCTCCTCTGAAAGCCACAACCTCTGGTGGTGGAATCAAGCCATTTGACAGTCTATTTGTGAGATATCGTCCGCCCTAGTTTAATGATGAAGCCGCTAATACTGACGCTGCTAATCTAGGGTTTGCTACTGCTGATATAAATCAGATTTATTGTACTATTTCTCTCTGCTGAATTATTGAAGATAAAAGAAGATTGATCAAAGGGTTTCCCCACACATTGTGGGGTTTGTCCTTGGCTAGCCGCCACATCTTGTGTCTCTTATCTTGGCTTGTTTTCTGTTGATCATTTAATGTTCTATCTGCATTTTACTTTATGTACATGTGATTGCTAATCTGTGAATATAATAAGAAAAAGAAGTAAGCTGTTATAAGCATAGAACATACCATAACTTAACAACGACACTCCATAAAACTATCTCTATTACAAACATTTGTGGAAGAACTTGTGTGCAACTTCATTTTTATCCAAACTTGGAATACAACTTCTATACGGCCCATTGTGTCCCATTGTGGGAAGATAGCAACAGAAATCAGAATTGGCTCCATGTTAATCATGTGCTATGATTTTGAATTCAGTGTAGCATAATTGCTATTTCACAGGCTACCTCTTGTTTATGTAAACTGATTTCTATCATTTCCAACTAGAGTTTTTATCAATGATGATTCAGAGAATATAAGAGCATCAAAGACCTCTCCATGATATTTCGTACTCCAGAATACATCGAAGAGTACAAAACTAAAATCAAATTATATCACATTGTTATTGAAAAAATCTTCTTCAGCTCTTTTAGAGTGTAAGTAAACCCAAAATTTTCCATCTCCATAAAATTGCACACAAGGATCGCGCTCATATTTCAGATGATCCAATGCTCCACTAACAACCTGATTAATTTGTGCATATGATACATCTTCTACAATATATTGAGAATCCTTGATAATTGTACAAACATATGCCCTTGTGCCGATGCTCCTAGGCAATCTAGCAGCTGCATATGGGGGTCTATCAGCCTTCAACATAAAATGGTCCCGAGCCTTTGAGGTAGGTTTGCCACCACATCTACTCAGTGGAGCAACAACCGCCTTACGCCCATCTACAACAGTGTAAGAGAAGGCCCTGTCAAGAACAGAGTATCGAAGAACTTATTCTCTACGGAAATAAGCTCTCATATCAACAAAACTTGGGGTGATAGTGATTGAACTTTTCTGAGCTCTCAAGTCCCGAAATATTTCCTTTTCATCTATACATCGTGGCATTGATGGTGGTGGTGGGGTAGGGAGAAGAACAATTCGCTGAAGAGTTTCTTGCCCATTTTTCATCCAATTTGCAAATGCTTCCACCAATTTTAAAAGCATCTTCTGAGAAATGCCCCATGCTTCTAGAGAACTCTGGACTTCAATGGACTTGTGCGTTGGGGAGCTAGATATGATCATACCACTGGACCAATCCATGACCAGCTCCTGGTAGATTTCTCAGACTGCAAGGGGCTTCGAACCCTTGACCCCTGGAAGTGTTGTCTTCGAAGAAAAATTTACTACCATATCAACTTCCAAAGGATGGACAAGAGGGCTTCCAATACCATGCATGCGCCTATACTTATAGATTCAAAATTTGCATCAAACCCAAAGCAATTTGCTTCAATGGGCTACTGGTCATACATCTCCTCCATGTCAAAACATGAGCATATGTTTCCTCTCCTAAGAACATATGTGTACTTGTTAAAGGTAATTATAGGATGGGTAAGCACATGGAAAATGTATGCTTCAGTTTGTTGATTGATAGGTAAGAATATGTCCACTGTTTCGAGCTATTGTTGTACCCCATGGCCCCTTCAATTCTTAAGATGAAATTTCGAGATCGGGCCTTGTCATTCACTGTAGCTTCAAGATCACAACACGACTTAAGTTGCTGAATATGCTTGACAACTTCTGGTAAAGTAGATTTATCTGATTCTTTATTGTTTTGTTTAACATGGAACCTAATGGTGCCTTTACCAGAACACCACATTCCCGCAATAGCTCTCAACATAAATATTTTACTGCTTCCATTTGGGCTCATTGTTAATGAGTAATCTCTTTTAGTGTTCCCCAATGACAAGCCTTCAATAAGAGCATAGTTCACTATGGTGTTTGTATTGTTAAATGTTTTATGCAAACTTCAAAAGCATTAGCTCCATTGCATTGATCAATATCCAAGCAAGCTCCCTTTGATTTGGAGTTTTCTACCAATAGGCTATTGCTTTGGTACATAATATCACTGCACTTTCCTAAGCAATCCATGATAGGTAACTGGTGTATAATTAGCGAGAAATCCCCTAACACATGATTGGGAACAAAATAGGATTGATTTATTACTCCAAATTCGACTTTTGCCAGTGAAACATATGGGACCCACAACAATTGTGGGTAAATGAATTACATCCCCGACCCTTAAAATCTCAACAAGAATAAATACCTCCCATGTTGTCTTGTCCATACCCACTGTGTTTGCTTGGAAAGGAGCATGGGGCCTCCAGGATCAAAGAGACATGGCCATTTTAGATGATGAAAATAAGATAAAGGACAATGCTTACTGTCTCCAAAGATAAATTGAAGTCTGCGAGATACAACATTATTATGAGTGATTAACATTCTAGGGTAGCATTCCAGATAAATATCACTTCCCACAAAATCCAATACTAGAGCTACTTTGTCTGTTTCAACCCCTGGATTTGGTTCCATTAGAATGTAGTTTGATGCAACAATTGTATCTCCAGATGGCTAGTTATTAAATCCTAGCTGCCCAATGCTAAATAAGATTTTTAGTAGGATTAAATCCATGCCTTTTTGCCTAGGTAAAAATCCTATAGATCATGTATTTTCCCATTCAAGCAAAATTCCTTCTAGGTATAGCTTTCTTGAGGATCACTATCCACTATGTCCTTGCTCCCATCAGATATGTGTTTCAAAGCTTCAACTGCATCTAAATAAACTACTTTCAAGTTTGCTTCTATCTGTTCAATTGGATGTATTATCTTCAATTTTTCTAGTATTCTTAACTTCCCTTTTATCTTCTACTTCAAGATATTGCATTTTAAGTTTGTAATTTCTTCCTCCTTTGTTTGATAATAGGAACACTTGCAGGGAAAGAGTATATCACATCCTACTCACAACCACACGTAGGGAAAGGAGAATCCACATCCTACAAACACATGTCACAAACATACATAGGGAAAGGAGAAACCACATCCTACAAACACATGTCACAACCATATGTAGGGAAAGGAGAAACCACATCCTACACGTATGCAAACCAAGAGAAGGGAAAGGATAAACCACATCCTACATGCATGCCAATCAATAATCATAGGAAGGATCCTACATGCGAGGAAAGGGTGAACAACGTCGCACCGACATGTCAACCATCAATCGTAGGGAATGAGCATCCTACATGTGGGGAAAGGATGAACCACATCCCACCATGGCCACAAGCAAATGCCTGAATGCATCTCTCATCGGGGTATTCGTAGGAGAAGGTGAACCACTCATCCTGCTCATATGCCATAGGAGAAGGTGAACCACTCATCCTATACATATCCCATCAATCGTAGGGGAAGATGAACTACTCACCCTACACACATGTCAACCATCATGGGGTATCACAGGGGAAGGTGAACCACTCACCTTGTGTCGCTCATAGCTTTCAAGAAGTACCTCAGGCCCTCAGGAGCTCCCAGAGCTCAATGTTCAACCGGGCCCTCCTAGTGAGGTCTATCCACAACTCCCAGCCTCTCTTTGAAGAAAGTAATATTCTCATTCAACAATGATGAATCTAGGTATCTTTCCAATGCACCATAAAGCGGTACCCAATATATGTGGAGTATGGATTCTCTGAAGAATATCGTAATAAAACACATGCTCAAATAGCTCAATGAAGAACTTCTTCAACCAAAATGGTTTCATAATAAGCCATGCTTGCTGCTTTATACAATCAACCTCAATAGTGATTTCAGAGCAACCGAATCAAGAGATACAGTACTAGATGTTCTCTTTCCATCCATCACACTACCAACTGAGCCAGCATCAAAGTATTCATGGAATATTGGATTTCATCTGTGTACCTCAATTTATAGACAATAGAGTCATTGAGATATCTTACTAAGTAGTTATTAATATATAGATAGAGTCTTCATATCAAGGCATTTATCTAGGACATTGCGGATCCCGCAAAATATGCATATACAAAGTAATAACTTCTTCATCAGATCTTAAGTGCATGAAATAGATTATCAAGGCTAGGGCAACTCCCTCTTACTTTGAGAGGGTCACCAATCAGATATCATCAATATCTGCACCTTTATGGCTCGACTTTAACTTACTTTGGATATATATAGAAAAGTGACCTTGCCAAAATATAACCAAAGTCATGATAATGCAACTTCCATGCAGTGTTTCAAATAACAGGGATATATTTGAGTTATTACCCTTATCAATAAACATTTGGCAAGAAGAGTCATCAGGGCATACTGTCGAGGATTCTATAGCTCCCTCTGAAGACTTGTTTCACGTGACCATCTAGCTTTCAATCATGAGCTTCTCAAGCAAGGGATGATACTTTTCATGAGGCAACTGCAACAGTAAACTTCAAGGAAGCTCCAGGTCAAAGAGAAAATTCTGAAGAATTATCATGGTTCTTCTTTGATCAAGGAGAAGAAATCCTCCCATGAGATTATTTCAAAATATCTGAATTATCCTCCATCGCTAGGTGACAAATTTCAAAATCAGCACCTCATCTGCTTATAATGCTCATATAGAATCTTTCATGCACTTTCTTCAAGGCACCTCAGCGTTCATGTTGATAAGGGTTGTTATCAAGATCTGCTCCAAAGTCCCATGCACTTCTTCACTTCGATGTTCTTTAAAAAAAAGGTTTCAAGAGTGTTGCACCCCTTTTCAAAATATAAGGTGTTGAAATTTATTTTACGGGAAGATCCTTGTAGCTTCTTCAAAAGATAAGCTATCAAATGTTACCATATGTCTTGTTCACAACTTCGATTGTGAACACGGCTATAATACAGTCATCAATTTATTGGGGCTACAACATATCATTATAGCTACTAGACTGTGGTAATATCATGCATAATATTGAACTTGAAAAGAGATCACAGATGATGCTGAGCTGTAGAGAAGTGTCACACATAGCAGAACTGATGCCACATATCATTGTGAGGTAACCAATAATCTTCACTGTATAGGGTTCTATGATATCTTTAGGTCTTCAAACTTCCAAGAGCATGATTCCTTTCGAACGATCCAAGATCTTTGCTTACAAACATGTCTTCAGTAGAAGCTCTGCTCTGCTACTTAAGGCTTAGTATAGAATCTAATGATTTCATTGCTTGATGCCTATAGCTACTTTAAGTCAGAAAATCTCCAAAAGTCAGCTTCACTGATATAAGAACTATAGATCATGTCATTGTAGAGAGGTCAAGACTTGGTTCACATTCAACATTTATCATTGTAAGATGTACAAATGAATTAATGCTCTAGAGCCTTACTAATGATCCATCGACATAGGGGTCTTGGCTTATTTTTCTTTATGAGTTGAGTTACAATTGAGTCTAGAACAATAGGAGAACTAGGCTTCTTCTCTTCTAGGCTTTGAGAGGAGAAGAAGCTCAGAAGTTCAACAGAGAGATATAAGAAACAAATGTCAACATACTACCCAAGGCCATGACTGATAATAACTTTGATCAGAATTTCCATATTTCAATAGCTTGCCAAAATACCACAGTTGTTTCAGGGCTTGTAAGAATGGCATGCATATACCAATAATCATTGAATTTATGTATATATGTTGATTGTTGACGCCAATATTGCTCTACCTGCAAATATGATGTCATTCACATATTGTAGAAACCATGTCAATATGTATACACAATACCATAATGTCTTCTTATAATTAGAGTATCTGTGCTATGGATACAATGCAGATCATCTTACATGGCCGAGATGACATCCATACCATATGAAATACTCAGATCTGAAACCATACATTGATTTCTATATGGTTTTGTCATACCAAAATGTTTCCTGCTCTTTACATATATTGCTGGAGACATACTTTCAGTGCCGATGTGCCGAGAATGAAAAATTACATATGCGATGAGCCAAAAGGGGTATGATGGATTCAGAACCATGTGAGGTGGCTAACAGTTATAGGATGCTCCAAACGATACATATGAAATGTAAGCTGTAGGATCGAGCCAGTAGAGTGAAGTCAAATACATGGAGATCAGGTTACAGGAAATAGGAAAATTCTGAAGAATTGTCATGGTTCTTCTTCAATCAGGGAGAAGAAATCCTCCCATGAGATTATTTAAAAATATCTGAATTATCCTCTATCGCTAGGTGACAAATGTCAAAATCAGCACCTCATCTTCTTATCATGCTCATATAGAATCTTTCATGCACTTTCTTCAAGGCACCTCAACTTTCATGCTGATAAGGGTTGTTATCGAGATCTGCTCCAAAGTCCCATGCACTTGTTCACTCATATGTTCTTTAAAAAAAAGGTTTCAAGAGTGTTGCACCCCTTTTCAAAATCTAGGTGTTGCAATTTATTTTACGGGAAGATCCCTGTAGCTTCTTCAAAAGGTAAGCTATCAAATGTTTCCATATGTCTTGTTCACAACTTCGATTGTGAACAAGGCTATAATATAGTCATCATTTTATTGGGGCTACAACATATCATTATGGCTACTGGACTGTAGTAATATCATGCATAATATTGGACTTGAAAAGAGATCATACATGATGTTGCGCTGTAGAGAAGTGTCACCCATAGCAGAACTGATGCCACATATCATTGTGAGGTAACCAACAATCTTCACTATATAAGGTTCTATGATATCTTTAGGTCTTCAAACTTCTAGGAGCATGATTCCTTTCGAATAATGAAAGATCTCTGCTTACAAACATGTCTTCAGTAGAAGCTTTGCGATGCTACTTAAGGCTTAGTATAGAAAAACTAAAAGAGAGCTAACTGTGTTATAAATATCGAATGATTTCATCGCTTGATGCCTATAGCTACTGTAAGTCAGAAAATCTCCAAAAGTCAGCTCAACTAATATAAGAAATATAGATCATGTTACTGTAGAGAGGTCAAGACTTGGTTCACATTCAACATATATCACTGTATGATGTACAAATCCATTAGTGCTCTGGAGCCTTACTAATGATCCATCGACATAGGGGTCTTGGCTTATTTTTCTTTATGAGTTGAGTTACAATTGAGTCTAGAACAATATGAGAACTAAGCTTCTTTTCTTCTAGGCTTTAAGAGGAAGAGAAGCTCAAAAGTTCAACAAAGAGATATAAGAAACAAATGTCAACATACTATCCAAGGCCATCACTGATCATAACTTTGATTAGAATTTCTATACTTCAATATCTTGTCAAAGTACCACAATTGTTTCAGGGCTTGCAAGAATGCCATGCATATACCAATAATGACTGAATTAATGTATATATGTTGATTTTTGATGCCAATATTGCTCTCCCTGAAAATATGATGTCATTCAAATATTGCAGAAACCATGTCAATATGTATACACAATACAATAATGTCTTCTTATAATTAGCGTATCTATTCTATGCATACAATGCAGATCATCTTACATGGCTGAGATGACATCCATACCATATGAAATACTCGGATCTGAAACCATACATTGATTTCTATATGGTTTTGTTATACCAAAACGTTGCCTGCGCTCTACATATATTGCTGGAGACATACTTTCATTGCCAATGTGCCGAGAATGAAAAATTACATATGTGATGAGCCAAAAGAGGTATGATGGATTCAAAACCATGTGAGGTGCCTAACAATGTTAAAGGAAAAAGATTTTGGTTTGTTTGAACGTCATAAACTAGAAGGAAATTTAGATTTAAATTAGAAAAATGGAATATATTCTGAAAAATATGTTTTCTGATCAAATATAGGCCCTTTGCAAGATCATTAAAAGAAATAGTCATGACAATAAGCAATGATTTTGGACACAATGAATTACATAATTCTCCAGCTCAAAAATAAGTTAACATATTTAGTTTTGTCTGCATTAGAGAAAAAATGAATGAGTAACATTAAGTTTGCTTTGAATATTTATAAAATCATTTTAGAGATTCTAAATGGAAATTGCATGTGCTAATCTTGCTCAATTAATTACAAGGAAAACAAGAGGCATACATAATTTGTTGGCTTCTGGGAATTGGATTCCTTTTCCCCAGGAATAGTACATTGATAATTGAAGATTACTATGTTGATCTATATTCCTGGTTAGTATCTCAATTTAGAAAGTCATGTCTTATTTTTTTTTTTAGTTTCTTGTTGTAATCTTGTATCGACAATACTTTACTCCACCCATTAGATTTCTACTGATCAGTTTTATTATTGAAGTGTCACTATTTCTTAAAGATAACTAGAGGAAATGATACAACTACAAAAGTGGAGCATGAGACATTCTTAATAGAAATTGCTAGCTCTGATGTGTTTGATTACGTTGGATAAAATCAAAATTGCAATGTACCGTAAACATGGGAATTCAAAATATTGGGATAGAAATGTGTGCGTCTATTTTCATTTATTACTTTAGTTGAAGATAACATTTCATGAACAAATGTTGTACATTGAGAACATAGTAGGTACACAATTTATTCTATGGTGACATTTTATTTGCTTTGCTTATATAGGTCATCTGGCCACATAGTGGCCACTATTGCCCAACTAAAGAAAACTTGTTCGAGTTTCTTGTTTAAGGGGAAAAATGACATTAACAATATTGTTGATGTTGAGGAATATATCATATAAATTTTTTATAGTCTACTTTAATTTATATGCCAGTGTTCATTGACTTTCATGTCTTATACTTTGCATTGTATTTCTTTTTTCAGGAAAAGAACTCAGTATTGATGGTAAGAAGCAAGAATTGAAGAAAGAGGAGAACAATAACACTAGAACGACAAAATGAAAATTAAAGAGAAAAAGAAGAGAACTAGTCTATTAGTACCCATAGAGCGAATATCCTGCATAAGACACATGTAAAGACTAATAGTCAAGTCTTCAGAGTTGGTGAAGTCACCTACAATGCCTTGGCAACACATTGATAATATTTTGAAGTGATGAAACACTATTTCATGTGCAAATTGTGCTCAAACCAATATTAAGTTGGAAACTCATATTGTAATACTTGACATTTTATATAATATCATTTGTGGTTGGAATTATTTATAGTTACATTTGATATTACTTAGTATTGTAATTAACATATGTAACTTTGCGTTTTCATATTATGCGAACATATACATTGTATGCCATTTTTTTTTTTTAATTTAGTTGCAAAATTATACCAATTAATTTATGTTGATTAATAATGAACACATAAAATAAATTTAAAACTATTAAATTAGTAGTTTATGTTTATTAATGATGAACACATAAAATGAATAAATGATTAAATTAGTTGCTTATAACGATTTTTAATGAAAATAAACGAAATGAATATAAACTACTAAAATAGTAATTTATATAATGAATATGATACTACCAAAAAATATAAATGACTATAATGCAAATGATAAATTTGTGATTACAAATGACAACTAAATTTTTGCATATATACGACTATTAGTAACTAATTTACAGTATCTTATAACACGACTAAAATTTAGTCATATATCTTTGGTCATTAATTGATTTCAAACGATGACTAAAATTTGCATATATATGATTATTAGTAGTTATTTTACAGTATCTTATAACACGACCAACATTTTGGTCATATTTCTTTGGTCATTAATTGGTTTTCTCGGTGATCTTTTAGTAATATATTTTGTTGTATATTTATTAATTGTGACAATTAATGACCAAATCAATGATTAAATCAATGCCTAAATTAATGATTAAATATACTAGTAGACAATAAAATTGAGACAACTAATCAATGACTAAGCTAAAAATGACTAAAAATTGGTCGCATTATAAGACACTGTAAATTAACTACTATTGGTCACCGACCGAAAAATTGTCGTTTATATGCAGATTTTAGTCGTTTTTTTTAAACTAATTAGCCATTTTGTACTAGTGAATTATCATGAAAAAACTCAGTCGCATGCACAGCACAGGCTAGATTTGACTGAAGCTCCTCAGTCACCCTACAGGCCTGTCTTCTAGTGACTAGAGATTTTCAGTTGCTCCCGTGGCTCACCATCCATGCGATTGGGCAGAGGATGAGGGAAAAAATCAATCAAACCATCTTAAGACTATGCCAAACTTCAAGGACGCCTTCATCAACTCTAAAACACACCTCTAAGCTCCTCTGACAAGTCTGCAACTGATGACATAGGCCAAGGATTCCTGTAACAAGTCAGTGACAAGCAATCCTTAGTCTGCGAACCTCATCACCATGACCAACACCTCCAGTTCCTTAAGAAACAACCACAACCTATCCAAGCACCTCCTGCACCTATAAAAACATCTCTAACTCTTGTTGCAACATCCTCAACACCTGCAACAACAACATCAAGTCATCCAATTGCCTCCAATACTGGTAGAAGCACCTCCAACATATGTAGCAACATATCCAATGCTTCCAACACATGTAGAAGCATATGCAACACGTGAAACAACACTCCAACCACTTGTAGTAGCAATATATCCAACATATGTGGCAAGTCAATCATCAACCTATGACAAGCCATTATATCATACATTGTCTCCATACCTACTCAACCTCCCATTCCTCCACTAGGTCATGTCATAAACATGTTGACATCAATGGCAGCTAACAAGACCATCAACCTGAACTTTGCAACAACCAAACACTCATCACACATCATGAGGTAGACATAAGCATATGAGAAATAATACCAAGATCCCATTGACATCAATTCAACCATTACAATGCCAACAATTTTCTTATTCTAAGCCCCTTGGAGATGTTATACACATAGATACGTTTCTAAACACATAATAAATAACTCAAAAGGGGTCTGTATGCAAAATTTATGCCACCTAGAAGTTGAACTTTTTGTTTGTTCACCACGATTCGAGAGGATGCCATATTAGCCCCATTACTCATGGAAAAGGGTATATCCATGTGGGCCCTATGTATAATACCCTATAAGGGCTGAGTTTTAATTCATATTGAGGGTTGAATATGTCAAATTCAACCCCTAGTTAGCTATCAGGTTGTGTTATAACCAAGCCACTAGGAGGAAAATGATTTTATTTATGTCCCAGTGCATTTTGTTCCATAGTAGAGTAGAGTAGCTAAGAGTGGATAGAGAGATGGAAAATAGAGAGAATTTATCTTCTACAGAAACTAATGGGAAACAAGTCTCACTCATTTATATTTGCACCATTTCCATTTAGAGAAAGAGAGAGAAGAACAACCTCACCTTATAGTTGGGTTTTCTCTCAAAAAGGTTTCTTGGGTCATATCTTATTTATTTTGGTTTTGTGAGTGACTATTATAATTGTACTCTACTTTATACATGTTATATATTGCATGCACAAGGAGAAACAATAATTTAATAAATATAGAAAGTCTATGGAAAATTAACCCTCATAGTACATATTTTCAAAATTTAGTAAAACTTTATTAGATTTTTTGTGACAAACTATCTAGGGGAATATCCATTATAGTTTATGGATACTATTGGTATAAAAGTAGCTTTCATTGGGTATATTGTGGGGAGTTATAGGGGATCTTGATAATTTAAGAACCCCAACCATGGCTAACAAATTTGTTAATAAACTTCGAGATTCAACAAAGGAGATCTTTGAAAGGTTGAAAGAATAGGTCATAGATATTAGTTGTAATATGAACCTCCTCATGGTGGCTCTAAAAAATAAGCTTGGAATTAGAGAAGACAATGGTTCCAAATTAAAGGTCACATTGGAGGGCAAACTTGAGATCAAGAAGAACGAGAGGAGTCTAAGAGAGAACCTGAAAAAGAAAACCCTACTTTGAGTTCCATGAACAATTCATAGTCCCTATTTAAAATTGAAGTGAAAGTAAACATCAAGTCGTATCAAGGTGAGATTGATGCTTTGAAATTAAACCACTGGTTGGAATAGTTAGAGGTTTATTTTAATGTCCATCATATAGAGGAGGAACAAAAAATATTGTTTGCCCATACATGCCTTGACCTAGTGGGAAAGCCACATGGAAACCCTAGAACTAGATGGGGATCCTCCAATAACTAAGTGGGAATATTTCAAAACTATAATGAAGTCCCAATTATAACCTATCAAGTATGTAGAGGATCATTAGATCCAATGACATTACTTCAAGTAGAGATAGGGTAAGAGCGTACGAGAGTACACCACAAAATTAAGGAAGATGACAATAATGCTAGGTATCTCTCCCAAGAACTTAGAAATACTCCTCAAGTATCTAGGGTGATTACACATCCATTTGCAGAAGCAATTGATGCAATTTAAACCATAATAGTGGACAAGGCTTGTGTATAGGAACAATACCTAGCAAGCATAGTCCATAAGAAAGGAAATTGAGGTGGCTAAAATAAAAAGGAACATCAAGAAGCTTCCAAATAAGGGAAGAAGAAACAGAAAGGGGGAAGGAAAAAAATACAAAAAACAAAACATATCAACACAAATATCCAAATAACCACTTCAACGGCTATAACATCCATGGTAATACATAGTGTAAGTGTTAGAAATTACATCCAAAAATCAACGCAAAGGAATCGAAGGAACATGTGCAAAAGAAAAATATCATAGCCACAAATTCGAGTAATTAGGTGGAAAATATCCTAGACATGGATGAGAATAATGTGTTTACATAAATGGAGAATAGGGTGAATCTAAGTATCCTTTAGCAACATGAAGATAATGATATGAACAGAATATTATATATAAAGATACAAGTTAAGAAGATGAAAATTAACACTCTATTCGACTCAAGATCATATGAATATCCCATTACAACAAATCTGACTAACAAAATAGGATTGGAGGTTCAAGGTCATCCTAGTCTGTATCCATTGGGATGGTTAAATAAGGATGTAGAAATCAAGGTAACAAAACAATGTAAGATAAAACTTGTTATCATTGTTGATTTTAATGATGAAGTAGAATTGGATGTAGTTCCACTTGTTGTATGTGGAGTGATAGTTTACAGTCTTTATATGTACATGTGGGATGCAATCTTTATGTAAAGAGACAACTAGAATTGCCTCATCAAAGACAAAAAATACATGACCATCAACATGAAAAATAGAATATTTAAAATTTCACTGATAAATTCCAACAAAGCCAAAAAACTAATCAATACTAGTAAGAAGTATGTTTTATTGTTTTTAAGAGAAACACAATATATAGAAGAGTTAGTGAAAACAAAGACATTAGAGGAAATTTTAGCCTAAAAGTGCCCATGAATTTTTCATGTAATTTCCATGTCATAATATGTAAACCAATCAAAATCCTTTAAATTTAAAAAGAGGTATGTTTAAATATTTTGGAGGGAAAAGAAGAATAACTAATTTTTTTGCTATTGTATTTTTAACCTATCTCCTTGTAGGTTTACTAAAATTTCATGTGTAGACACTTGTTGGATGCAAAATTAAATTCCACATCCAACTAGTACCCATTATGCATTCTTTTTAGAAGACCCCACATTGATAAAAATTGAAGATACATAAAAAAAAAATGTTGAACACATTTTTTAATGTATCTTCAATTTTTATCAATGTGAGTTTTTTCAAAATTATGCATAATGGGTACTTGTTGGATGTGGAATTTAATTCTGCATACAACAAGTGTTTATACTTGAAATTTGAGTAAATATAGAAGGATATAAGCCAAAAATACAATTAAAAAAAGTAGTTATTTTATTTTTTCTCTAAATTTCATAACTCTCATTTTTTTTATTTTAACTATTATTTTATTATTTTTCCTTAGGATGCCACTTTTAAGTTAAAATTTCCTCTAATGCATCTTCCCTTCCAACAATAATTGGATCTCATGCTTCACTTCCCTTTTCGGTGGTAACCCTTTAGTCTCATAAAATAGTTCCCTATATGCCTCCCTATTCAAGATGCATGACTCCAACCATTCAAGATGCATGACTCAAGGGGCATGACTCCCTATTCATGGTAGTTGATAGGTTTGGTAAGATGTGAATGATTATGCCCTGTCAAAATATCATCAACAAACTTGTTCTTTGGATAGATTTGTGTTAGGTCCCTATAATACTAGTGATTACCCCATTACTATTGCATTTTTATCCCTTATTAATATTGTTGTGCCCCTATTGTCCCCATATTTTTATTACTGTGCCTCATAGAATCCCTTTATTGTTATTTTTGTGCCTTTATATTGTTATTGTTAGGTCGGCTGGGTTATATTGTAACTCCTTAGACTCCTATATATAGAAAGGAGGTTTTGTCATTTGAATCATCAAAAGAATATTCATTTTGTAATGTAAAGGAGGTTTCCATCTCGAAGATGCTGAATTATAAGGCGTTGATCTATCTTTTCTATATTTTTGTGAGCTGGTTTCATAACATTTGGTATCAAAGCTTTGGATTCTAGGGTTTCGTTGCTCCAAATAGGTCATTGTGGCATTTTCGCAAAAACTTTTTTTTTTGTGACATTTCAGAAGCAAAAAGAAAAACCCGTTTGAGACAAAATCACAGTAAACCTTGGGTCCAAATTTTAGAGCTTTTTGCAATATATTTGCGGAGATATGATCTGAGGAAGTTGGTCTTTTTGCAGACTCCTGGATTACATTCCAAATAGGTGACCTGGGGAAAATCATCATAACTTTCTCCCTGAGCATCGGATTGAAGTTTCGTAAGAAGGTACAGAAAGAGGATGAAGTATAGTTTCCTGTATATATTTTTTAGAGCCAAAGGTCGAAAAATGGACACACGACATGTCATACAAGTTCGCTCTACTAAAGTAGTATATAATCAGGTCACTGTGGGAGATTTGGCATAACTTTTCCTTGGAGAATCCAATTTGGATCAAACTAGTGGCATTGGAAAGAGGACAC
>APFE030399733.1:0-13396 GCA_000404065.3 Pinus taeda
AACTGATAAACTCAGACCTAACACATTTTCACAGTGCCAAGAAGAAGGCCAACCTGAAATTCAGGGACCACCTAGGCCCATTCACAATGAACAAAAAGGATGGTTGGCAGGAAGCTAACCAAATATTAGGGCAGCAACTAAGACTCAAGAAGAGTTTCTGGTGGGTCCCTTATCACCCTGAAGGTTTCATAAGTGCAAGAAGAGTCAAATTTAGGCTGCACGCCTATGACCACTCCCCCCTCTCACAAGTACAACCGTTTGCAAATCAGGATGAATGGGTGCCTGGGTCAATAGTAGAAGAATTGACTCAGGAAGAATTAATGGAACAAAATGTGAAAGATCTTGAAAAAACTCTTGACTTGGACTCTTGTCAACAGGTTTTCAAGCAAACAATCCAGACAGAGGAAGGCACCTCTGCCACACAGCACATCTAACAAGCTCCAGCAACAACTGCCAAAGGAAAGGAGAAGATGGATGAGCATCAAGAAACAGAAATAGGGCAGCCTAGTGCCTCAAAAGACCAGCAAACAACACAGGCTCCTCCCCTGCAAACTGAACAAATCCAAAACCCAGTATTGCAGACCCCTCTAAACAATGAGAGAGGGAAGAAAAGGGACAGAGAAGAAATAACACCGCCTACAGGGTCAGTGCAGCAACCAGAGGCCAAGAGGCCAAGGACAGACCCTGAAGCTGAAGGAGAAATAAGTGAAGAGCTGGAGGAAAGCCAAAACAGGGAAAGGCAAGAAAGCCAACAGACAACCTCCAGCACAGCACAGCCTCAACAGCACAGGGTGGATGTATCTTCCTCCAGACAGTAGGGACAGAAACCGGCCACAGTCAAAGAGGGTTTTATAGAGATTAAGGCTCAGAATGAGCTATTGAGAGTACAGCTATATGAGCAGTTCCTCAACACCACCCCAGCCAAAAAACAGAGATTAATGGCTGACTTTGACTTCAAGGATGAAAAGATGATATTTACTCATCTTAGACCAAGAGTCCTACACCCAAAGACTCCAGCTGACTACTACAAAACTAATATGGAGGTCTTTGCCAAAGACATACACCCCATGGACCAAATAGAGCTGCACAAGCAAACCGGGGAAATGGTGTATGCCACACTTGCTGATAGGGCAATGCTGGCCCATCACCTAAAAGAATCACTGAAGTACACCAACCGACAGCTGGATTTGGAAAGACTGTCCTCCTCTGCCAAAGACAATAGAATAAAAACTTTGGAGGACATAATTGTTGAACAAGGCTATGACCCAAAGGATCCAAAGGGTGTCAAGGCCCTTATGAAAAAGAAGGAGGATGACATAGCTGCATTGAGGAGGCAGGCAAAATTGCCTCCTACTATCCATCCTGACACAGCACAGGTGGCCCAAGAAAAACAGGTGGACCAAGCTATGGAATTACTCCTGGCTATGAACCAGAGGATAATGGAGATGGAGGCAGAATTGGAGAAAGCCATGCAGGAGAAACAAGGGGAAACTGCCTCCCAGCCACCTCAGACCTCCACAAACCTCCAATCTGCCCCTCCAGCTCAAATAACAGCAGCTCCTATCACTACTACAACACCTACCACTGCCACATCAGCAACTGGAGCAACCGTGGGGGCCACAGCAGCAGCAGAATCCAGCCTGAGCATGGAAGAAATGATGAAGCCTGTCAAGGAGCTGGAGGGCCAAGTCTCAGAAATAAATGTCACCAAGGAGAAACTGTCCAAACTGGAAGCCAGTTATGACAAATAAAAAATGACTGTGGCAGAGAAACAGAGAGAAGTAAAGGCCTTGGAGGCCAAAATAAAAACTCTACAAAAAGAGTTAATGCTGGGCAACACCCTAGCAGAGATAAAAAGGATTGTATGGGCTAAGATTTGCAAATCCATGGAAAATCAATGGAGGTCCATCCAATCCATTTTTGAGCAGGTAGAGCTATCATAAATAGCTCATACAGAAATTCAGAGAGCCAGGGCAATCCTGGGAATAATGCCTGAACAGGCAACTAAGATGATCCACTTCCTGAATAGCCGCACTAGGGAGGAGTTGGCTGATTTGCACATATCCAGCAGGACGGAGGCAATCCTCACTGCCAAAAAGGTGCTTACACTGAGGAACTTTAGCCAAACACTAGAAAGGAAGTGCCAGGAGATGAAAGAAGACATAGATGAGTTCAGAGGCAAAATGGCTGTTTTGCAAGACAAAGGTCTCCCAAGTCTGGTATCTGGTACAGGACAGCTGCTGTCCTATAAACATTATATGGTAAGGGTTGATAAATATGTAGAAAACCAGATCACAGCCTCCAGCAGTGCCACAGAAGAAACAGGGCCCCCATCTGGGCAAACCCTTTATGACAAGCTGGAGAATTTATTTTACCTAGAACATGAGATTAATCACCTATTTGAAGAACCTCCCAATTTTTACAGACTTACAGAGGCAGATGAGGTAGTGGTAAAAATGAGGAGACATCAGTTGCCCCCGGCTGATTGGTGGCAAGCAATGTTGGAAATTTTGCCTAATTAAATCCACATTGTTTGCTTACCTTTTTTAGAACAGGTCAGCAGAACAGGTCAACAGAACAGGTCAGCAGAACAGGTACAGCAAGCAGCACAACAGGTGACTCAGCACTCCACTCAGAATATCAAGCTAAAGAACGCAGCATTTAAAGCACTGTTTCCAGCGGCCTTTTGCAGCCAAAAGTCACATCTGACTGACAAATGAATGTCGGCTATCTCAGCCTTTTAGGGTTGCATTTATGAATTATTTACTTTTTGTAAGAGAGTTGGTGGTGCAATTTATTGCACCATAACTCTCCACTAGGATATTTTTATGCCCTATTTTGTATAAATATCCCCTCAGATAACGCACTGAGGGTCGGTTGCAAGAGGTTTTCTTCCTAAAGAACTCTATTGTATATTGAAGACCTTAGCTAATAAAATTGCTGATGGAGATTGCTGGTGTCAATACTGTCTGAGATGGATGTGTTTGAAGCTCTGTGTTTGTTGCAGAATTCCTGTGTCATTTGCTGAACCAATAAGTTTCTTCTAACTGTGTATGTGTTTCTTGTTATTTCCATATTTCCGTACTTTCATAATCTCAGTAAATAGAGAAAAAGAATAGCCTGGGATTTGGTCTGATCACCCTATGCTCAATCACTATTTACTAAATATGTTTTCTGCTGGATTAGCCATGGATATGAATTCTTAACTGCTCATATTTCAGCTTATCCTAACTGGTGAATACTGTTTAAGAATTCTTAATTGCTCTCAAGCATTATTTCCCTATTTTCTTCATTAGTATAATGAAAGATTCTTAAGTGCCTATCATTTACTAATGTTCCACCACTCATCAACTAGTCTGATATATTGTTTTACATATGCCTAACTTGCTCTGCAGCAACACTCTGTCTTCACATATCTATTTCTTAAAAACATAAATATCACAACTCCATTGCCCAATGGAACAAACTGTCCAGTAATTCAAAATTGCAGTTCTAAAGAAAATCATCAACCTACCAAAGTCAAACAAACAAGTGCATCATAACTAGTCTAAAAACAGTCATCAAACAAAGCTAAATTTTAAAGAGAGAGCCCTCTCTGGCTACAGGTAGACTAGAACCTGCAGCTAAAAGATTGGTTAGTGGTTACCTCGGCAGCCATTCCCTTGGGAATCAAAGGGAACAACCTGAGTGATAACATAATGGCGACTCCACTGGGGAACTTTGGGATCTAAAGGCCTGTACATCTGCTAAGAAATCACACTCTGAATCTGAAAATCAGTCAAGACACCTTAAGCTGCTCCCATACATACCTCTGTAGCCTTAAGGAAGAGCTGACTCAGATCTCCTTTCACCCCATGCAGATGCACTGAGTCTGTTAAAACTCCTGTCCAGTCCTTGCTATACAAAAACCTTCATAAAAACCTTATAGGACTAGCTCAGAAGCTGGCTCCCAAGAAAGGCCTTCGGTACACCAGGGCTAATCCTGATCCCAACCCTCCTGCTGTCTTTGATAATCCCAACACAATCCCCAGACTAATTAGGAACCAGCAGAAACAAGGTAACCCTGCTGACTCTAGTCCAGAGATAGTCCACCCCGACCCTATCTCCACCCCAATCAAGATCTTATTCCGTTCCAATCCAAATTCCCCTAGCTCTCCATCAACATCCCAAAGCCCCCCACCCACATCCTCTTCCCCTACACATATTCCTTTGAATAGCACTGTTAATCCCTCCTTACCTGTTACCCCTGTGATACCCACTGCTCCTGTTATCCCAGTGGCCATTGCCAATCCTCACAACCTTGTCAACATGGCTATGAGATATGCACCGCTGCAATTACCTGCCAATCCTGTGGCCTTACCTCAAGATTATCAAGCCAAAATCTCATATTTTGACTCCACTGGTCCCTATACTGCTATTCAGCATGCTAAGAGAATGCAAGACCATTTTGAAAATTATGAGATAGATGATGACACTGTAAGGATGAGGATATTTGTCCAAAGCTTAACAGGGGATGTAAGAACCTGGTTCAGATCACTTCCTGCAAACACCATTAATAACCCTGATGACCTTTACCAATCCTTCACAAACAGATGGGAGAAAAAGAAGGACCCTCTACATATACTTGGGGAGTATGACATGATTAAAAGAGGCCCTCAAGAGACAGTTCTAGAATACTGTGCTAGGTTTAATAATGTATATAATGCCATACCTCAAAACCTGAGACCCCCCCCTGATTTGGCCCTATATAAATTTCCAGATGGATTTGACCCAGACATGGCTTACCAGCTAAAGGAAAGAGCCCCTCAAACCCTTGAAGAAGCACAGAAAGTTGCCGTAACAGTTGAGGCAAATTTAATTGCTAAGAGGAATAGGGCTAGATTAGAAAAGAGAGTTGCCTTTAAGGAGGAACCCTCAGCCTTTGACCAGAAATTAGATGCCATAATTTCTAGTATGAAGAGGTTGGGTGACAGGGTAGAGTCTGTGGAAAGAAAGTCCTCATGGGAGGCACCAAATAACTCTAACAGAAACCCAAACTTCAGAAGGAACCAAAATCCTAGTGGGGGCAAAGCCAACAGTGATCCAGAAATAAGGCCTCCATTTCAAGAAAACTATGCTGAAACATCCACACCAGAAGAGCAAGTGGATGACACCCATATCCACCTAATGGGCCTTGATGATGAGCACCATGTCTTCCTTAGTCAAGAAGATCATGAAGAAGAAGACAGTAAACAATTCCAAACAAAGTCAGGTGAATCATTTGACTTTAAACAAGGCTATGACACCGCTGTCTATGAGGTCCACAGGCAATACAAACTAAGAAGTAGGACTATGAATATCACACAACCTGAAAATACCAAGGATAAACAGCAGCCTAAGAGTGCCATAGTAGCAGAACCAATGAATGCAACTGATTCACTAAATAAGGAAGTAACAATTGAAGAAGTTACTGAACATATACAACACCCACAAACTGCATCATCTGAACACTCCAATTCAAACAAAAAGCCTCAAGAGGCGATTGAGAAAAATAAGCCCCAAAACCAAGAGCAAACCTTACCAAACAAAGACAGGGGGCTCACCCATAGCACCAAAATCCAGGCTGAAAAACCCTTTGACTTAGAAGCTGAAATTGGGAAATTAAAAATAGCCATCCCTCTGGCAGAGCTGGCCAAGAATCAAATCTATAAACAGCAGATTGAGAAATCCCTTCAACTCACTCCAAACACAGATAGTCTAAATGTGGACAATGTCAATGTGTTGGATGACACCCCAGAATTACTGTTTGGTCCAGAGGTTGATGGAAAACCAGCAGGCACAGGGATTCTACCCTTTTATGTCAGCTTGCACGTTCATGATAAAATATTACACAATGCAATGTTTGACTCAGGCGCTTCTCATAACCTGATGCCAAAAGCTGTCATGGAAAGGCTGAATTTGGATATCACCAGGCCATACAAGGACCTGTTTTCATTTGATTCCAGCCAGGTTAAATGCCTAGGCCTGATAAAAGATTTGTGTGTATCCCTGGTCCAATATCCAAACAAAACAATCCTGATGGATGTTGTTGTTGCTGATATCCCACCCAAGTATGGGATGCTATTATCAAGATCATGGGGGGCTAAAATTCAAGGGTCCCTTCAATTGGAAATGTCCTATGCTACTATCACAGTCTTTGGCCAATCCAAAAGATTGTATAGAGAGTCTTTAATGAAGTACATGGTCAGCACTACAGAGAAGCCTCAAAACTTCCCCATATATGCTGTCCATTCTGATATTGACTCATATATTTTATTCAATGACAACATAGGTCATACAAATAGTGTAGAAACTCAGATAATTCAAACAGATCAGCTGATTAATGAAGGAAAATTTGACAGAGAAACATCTGTTGAGTTGGAAGAAGAGAAGGTACAAGAGAGCAAGACATGTGAAAATAAAAATCAGACATTCAAAACAGATCTGGATGGGGATAAACAAACAGCACCTCTGCACACAAAGCTGATCCTGCTAAATGAAAAAACTGCCCCAGAAGTCCAACTAAACGAAAAACAACCCAAACTTCAACTCATAAACTCAAACTGCAGTGATGTAATTCAGCCCCCCCTACAACATGAAATCCTTTGGTTCCTAGAATTTGATGGATCAGTCAACAAGTTAGGGGCAGGAGCTGGAATTTGGATCCATAATAAACAGAACAGCCATGCACAAGACAGAGCTTATAGATTAAATTTCAAGTGCACTAATAACATGGCTGAGTATGAAGCCCTCCTACTAGGCCTCAAGCTGGTTCAATCTCTACAAGCCATAAAAGTGTCAATACTAGGGGATTCAGACCTAGTAAGTCAACAAGTCAAAGGCAATTTTGTTACCAGTGACAAAAGATTGAGGTCTTACAGGTCTGCTGCCACTGAGCTACTAGAGTCCTTCACTGAATTCTAGATTACCAAAATCCCTAGAGCTCAAAACCTCCATGCCCATAGTCTGGCTACCTTTGCAAGCACCTGCAAACTCCCTTTTGAGCCTCATCACTGTTTCATAGCTGAAATAAGACACAGGCCATCTGTCCCAAACAATGTGAAGGACTGGCAGGTGTTTGATAGTGACACACAAATAAACAATTTTCTGACTTTACAAGAAGAGTTTTCAAGGCTAAACATAGACACTAAGGCAGCAAGTCAATCAGGAATACTCAAGACAGAAAATCAACTACAAATTCATGGTAACTATCATAATCAAACAATATCACCTGAAATAGCCAACCAAATGCTACATCCTACAATCTTCAACCAACACAACATACAAGGAATCAAGCCAGATGAATATGAGGATTTAACTGATTATGAAACAGAGGTGATAGAATTAAAGGATAATTTTCTTCCAATAGGCTTGGCTCCTTTGGAAGACATTTTTGACTCAAATGACATTTCCAATAAACCAAAACTGCAACCCATAAACACTGCCATAGAAGAGCATAACATTGGGACAACTAAAGAAGCCAAAATCATAAAACTATCTGCTACATTACCTCCTATTCAAAAGCCCAAATACATTGACCTGTTTAAAGAATTTCAGGATGTGTTTGCATGGAGTTATGAGGATCTTAAATCCTATGACACCTCTGTAATACAACACACTATACCACTCAAGCCAAATTAGAAACCCTTTAAACAAAAATTAAGGAGAATAAATCCCATGCTCCTCCCAGCAATGGAGCAAGAAGTACAGAAAATGTTTAAAGCAGGCATAATAGCACCAATCAGATTCTCTGATTGGATTTCAAACCTAGTCCCCACAAGGAAGAAAACCGGTGAAATTAGGCTATGTGTGGATTTAAGAAACTTCAACCAAGTATCACTGAAAGACAACTACCCCCTACCCAAGATGGACCACATTTTGCAGAGGGTAGTTGGGGCCTCAAGGATTTCCTTGCTTGATGGCTTTTCAGGTTTCAACCAGATTCTGGTCCATCCTGATGATCAGGACAAAACTGCATTTACAACCCCATGGGGAACCTTTAAATATGTTAAAATGCCGTTTGGCTTGAAAAATGCAGGGGACACATTCCAAAGAGCAATGGACATTGCTTTTTCTAAAGAGATTCGTGACTTTCTCGTCATTTATCTAGATGATCTCACACCCTTCTCCAAATCTGACCAAGATCACTTAAAACATCTAAGGCAGATTTTTACAACTTGTAGGAAATATGGAATTTCCTTGAATCCTAAGAAATCCTTGTTTGGTCTAGAGGAAGGTAAACTGCTAGGTCACATTATCTCCAAAGATGGCATTAGAATTGATCCAGACAGAATCCAAGCCATCTTGCAAATGCATCATCCTAGAAATGTAAAAGAATTACAAGCCTTCTTGGGAAAAATCAATTTCCTGAGGAGATTTATCCCAAACTTGGCTGAGCTAAGAAGACTGCTCAATAACATGCTCAAAAAAGACTCAAAAGTAAAGTGGACAGCAGAAACAAATCAAGCCTTTGAGGGCATCAAGTTTTCCCTCACCCAAACCCCTGTCCTCACCAACCCCCAGTTTGATAGAGAGTTCATCATATTCTCCTTTGCCTCCCAACACACAATTGCTGCAGTTTTACTACAGAAAGATAACCAAGGAAATGAAAAACCTATTGCTTTCTTTAGCAAAGCTCTAAGGGATGCACCCCTTAACTATCAGATCATGGAAAAATAGGCCTATGCCCTGGTCAAAGCCATTAAGGACTTCAGGATTTACATCCTCTATTCCCACATAATAGCCTATGTGCCAAGCCCAATTGTCAAAGATATACTGACACAAGAGAACTTGGAGGGCAGAAGAGGCAAGTGGATAGCAAGCATCTTAGAATTTGACATAGAAATAAAACCTACAAAACTCATAAAAGGGCAGGGCTTGGCCAAACTGATGTCTGAAACAAATTTCCAGGCCCTAGACATTAACCAATTAGACAGTGAACTGGAGCTGGCGACTCCAAAGATCAATGTAGCCTTTGAGCAATCCCCCTGGTACTCTGAAATCTGCTATGTATTGCAAAACCTGTGTGCTCCCCCAGGACTGTCTAAAACTAAGAGTAGGTTTGTAAAAATGAAAGCCTTAAAATTTTGTGTCATAGAAGGAAACCTGTTTTGGAAAAACCATGAGGGTATATTATTAAACTGTTTAATGGAAAATGAAGCAGATCAGATCATGAGAGAATTCCATGCAGGAGATTGTGGTGGGCATTTGTATTGGAAATCCACTGTAGATAAAATACTGAGAGCTGGATACTATTGGCCTACTATGTTCTCTAACGTCAAGAAATTCACTGCTGCATGTCATAAATGTCAAGTGTTTGAAGGGAAAAGACAACTACTGCCATTGCCTCTAAGACCTATTGCAACAGAAAGACCATTTCAGCAATGGGGCCTGGATTTCATTGGAGAAATCAATCCCTCATCCTCAGGCCAACATAAATGGATTCTGACAGCAACAGACTACTTCACAAAGTGGATTGAGGCAATCCCATGCAGACAATCAAATGACTCCACCATCATTCAGTTTCTGGAGACCAATATCCTTGCCAGATTTGGATGCCCTGACAAAATTATAACTGACAATGCTGCTGCTTTCAAATCCAAGAAGATGATCAGTTTCTGTCATAAATTTCACATAACCTTGGGCCATTCCACTGCATATTATCCCCGAGGAAATGGCTTGGCAGAATCTTCAAACAAAAGCCTGGTGAGTATGATAAAGAAAGTGTTAGAAGAGAACAAAAAGAATTGGCACAAAAAACTTATCAATGCCTTGTGGGCAGATAGATTAACAACCAAAAGATCAATTGGGGTAAGCCCATATGAGTTAGTCTATGGACTGGAAGCCAAGTTTCCTTCATCACTTGGAATCCCTGTCATGAAACTGCTACAGGAAATTCAAGCAGAGCCCAATGATATACAGAGGAGAGTGAACCAAATAATTTGTCTACAGCAGACCAGGGACCAAGTCTACAACAGAGTTCAGATCTTACAAGAGAAGCTCAAAAAGGCTTTTGACAGGAGAACCAAAGCTGAGGATTTCAACATAGGGGACAAAGTTCTCAAGTGGGATTCAAGGAGAGAAAACAAAGGAAAGCATGGAAAGTTTGATTCCCTTTGGAGAGGGCCATTTGTCATTCAAGCAGTACAGGGAAACAACACCTATTTTCTCCAGAACCTTGATGAAACTAATTTGGACGAAGGTCCTGTCAATGGCAGGATGCTCAAACACTACTTTGAATATCACCCATAATTGCAGTCTGAGTTACCCTTTGTACATAAGCTGTTGTATATATCTTTTCATATATGTAAAAAATTGTCTTACAGTTTTCAGATAGCTGGCAGCAGTAGGTAAAGAAATCAGAGGTCCACCAAGAAGAGAGGTACAAGAAAGCATGTCAAAGCAGCAGATCTGAAAAGGTTGGCACACACAGTCAAAATCCAAGGCAATCTGACCTGCTGTTCTTGGTCTTTCTAAAGAAAAACCATCCCCATATGGAGCCACTGTTGGATACCTATACCAATAGGTTTCATATTTCATGATTGGTGATCAAAAGGTCCAAATATGCTCTGCTTTGAATGCAAAGATCCCATATTTCTACAAGCAGGCAAGGTGGTCCAAATCTTGATGGGAACTCAATTGTGATGCATGATCCAACAGTCTAAACTGGATCATTGCCATGTTTTCAATTTTCATGTTGCAGAATAGAGAAGGAAATCTGTCCAAACTGTTAAATCTTGGCAGATAAGTAGCTAGGTAGAGAAACTAAGGCTCCCAACTGCTTAATCTGGGACCTTGGAAGGAATAAGGGTTGTTTTAGATAGGAAATGAAAGCAAAAGCCAATGAAAAGAAAAAGGCATTCAAAGGGTTGCTAGTCCAAGTGCACCCTCCAAGAAGCAACAAAAAATGTTAGGATGACTAGTTGGGTAGGTAGATGGGGTTGCAGAAGTGGTGTCCCTCCCAAAAATCAAAGTTGCTGAAACATCTACAGGAAGAGCAACACACTGGAGCATGACTAACTCCCTTGTTTTCATCTGTATATCACTCATTACTAATGCCCTTTCCCAAGATGCACAGAGCACAGAAATTTACATCTTTGACATATTTTTATGGCTTTAAGAAGCCACATTTCTTGTGTAAAAATCTTTTCATTTTGATCTACTCTTGAGTTCAAGTTATCCTCAAAGAAAACTTGGTTGAAACAGCCTCATCCATTTTGTTCCCTCCATATTGACAATTAACCCTACTACTTAGCTCCCTATACCCCATGATCCCTATTATTATAAACACCATGGTGTATAAACCCCAAAATGTCTATAAATATCCCTCCCCTGGTACTATAGCCATATGGTCTGTTTAAAAGGAATCAAAATGACACCTGGTCACTTTGATGAACCTCCCAGGTCTCCTCCTCTCATTCCAAGTCATAGTGGTCATTTAAACCCTCATTTGCAAAGAAAATCCTATGTAAAGCCACCCCTACCCATGACCCTTTTGCAAAAAGATGACTCCTAAAGGTTCCCCGCCCTAAAAAACCCTTTTCCCCCTTCTCCGCCTAAAAAACCCATTCTCTAAAGTCAAAAAAAAGGAATTTTAATTAAAAGCGCGCGGGCAAATAAACCCTCAAAAACCCAAAAAACTATAGTCTACCTCCCCGCACGCCCTTTAAATTAAAATAAGACGTCAAATCAACGGGCGGGTCCTACCGCACAAACCCGCCGGCACATCCTGATCTCCGCCAGCCGTCCGATCTCCTGCCCCGCCATCCAACGGTGGGCGGTTGATCCGCCTGAGAACTTGCCCAATCTTTTGCGGCCGGGGGATGGGCGGTATTGCTGCCGTACCCCTGCCACGCGTCAGGCGCGGGATATGTTCGTTGCCCCCCCCCTCCAAACCACTTACCGCCGGAGGGCCTGCCGGGGAGACCGCTTACCACCCTCCCCCTCACGCTGACGTCACGCCTTCGTCAGCATGACGTCACGCCACCTTTCGACCTCTGCCGTGCATCCACCTCACCCGGCCCCACGCATGACTCTGACTACCCCGCCACCATGGCCATGCCACCTGAGCCAGCCATGCCACCTGGGCATCCACGTCACCTGCCACGTCATCCCCTCCGTACCTTGGGCCCACCGTGACGTCATCATGACGTCATCACAAAAAAGCGCCAATTCGCCCAAAATGCATAAAAAGGGCAAAAAACCGTTGTTTTTTAACGTTTGCTGCCGAATAACCTGGAGCTCAGCTGAAGGCGAATTTGATTTCCAACGGTCAGAAAACAAAAGTCATCCGCTACAACTGTTGCTGCCTCCATTGTTGATTCAACCATCCTCAGTCCAACCTTTTCGACCGCTGCAACTGCCTGTACGCCGATTAAACAGGTATTTCGCCGCAGGCACCCTCTTGCCCTCTCATTGTCCATATAAATCCTCTTTCCTGCTCAATTGCTACTGTAATTCAAGAAGCCCTGTGGTTAAAATTCGCCCTCAAAGCTGCCCGTGAGACCTCTCTAACCCCTGCATAGAAAAACTGTCAGAGAAACCCAGCCACAAGCTGAGAAACACTGCATTGCATCCTCCTTCACCTCTGATAAGCAAACCTCTGCAATTGACCAGCTATCCAGCTAAAAAACACTCTGCCACATTGAGACAGAGTGCCCCCTCAGTACAGTTAAACCTGTGACAGCCTTTTAAAAACTTCCAAGACTGCTCACTGCAGACAGAGAGCAGTATACCTCTTAAAAACCCAAGTTTGAGGCACTGTAAACTGCCAGCAAAATCTAAAACGATGGAAGTTTCAACTGCTTTACCCCTTAACCCACCCAACAGAGACCTAGAAGCTGTACCTTTGGTGGATGATGATGCTCTCATCACAGACTTTGTGGCACCAAGAAACCATTTGAAGACCTACTGTCAGCTAAGAAACACTCATAAAGCCAGCAGTGACCAGTATGGGATTTGGCAGTCCAATTTGCCTATTTACTTTCTGCCTTCTGTCAATATATTCCCAGAAATTATCCATCTGTGTGCAGAAAATTATGACCAGGATCTCAGGGTTGTGAAGTCTCCATCTGGGAGCATCCTTTTTCACATAACTCCAGACTCCATTAACCAGATGCTTAATTACAATCAGACCCAGTTGCTATATCCTTTCTCCATGGAGTATTTGCTAGATGTGGGCTCCAGACTTTCTGCTCCAGACATTGAAATCATAGCCAGAAAGTTCATGAAGGCAGACTGCCAGCCCTCTGGGTCGCCCCCTTTCTCATATAAGGATTTCAATGAAGTAGGCCAGCTGCTGATAGACATGGTGACCTCTGTGCTGGGGTTCACCACCAATGAACATGTTGACACAGCTGTGCTAGTTATGCTATCTGCA